>JAUZNJ010024660.1:0-42455 GCA_034780135.1 Jordanella pulchra | reverse complement strand
GAATTCTGACAAAATGCAAGCATTGATTGTGCAAGAATGGACTGCTATCAGTCAGGATTTGGTCCAGAAATTGATTGGGAGCATGCCAGGGAGAATTGCAGAGGTCCTGAAGAAGAGGGGTCAACACTGCAAATATTGACTTGCTGCATTAACTCATTCTGTCAATAAAAGCTTTTGTTACTCATAATATGATTGCAATTTTATTTCTGTAAGTGATGACCTGTAACATCTGAAATACACACATGAAAACCAGAGGGCAGCAGATCATGTGAAAATATATATGTCATTCTCAACACTTTGACCATGACTGTAGATGTCCTTTCATTATCTTTATGGGCGCTAGTTTCACTTCACAGTCCATCATATACATCCAGGCCCCATCTGTCCTCTCATCACCAGCATATGACTCTTTAACTTCATATCGGTGATAACAGCATCATAAAAAAAACAACTGACTGCACAGTCAAATAGCCACTTAATGATTTCAAAGATTTTTGTTCCGTCAGAACTTCCCAGATATTAATTTTCATCCTCAAATTGTATTTTGGAAGATTGAAAAGTGTCTTGGTAGAAAACAAAACTTTGAGCCTTAAGTTCATGTTTTTGCATTTCCAGCAGCATAGAGAAGAATGAAACAAGCAGCAGACTGATACAGCTTTTGGAGAGTTTTATTTGCTTCCGAATTCCACATAAAACAAATATAAAAAAGTAGAGAATTCTCTGGATTCTCTCTCCTATTAATGTTTCTCCAGCTCAGTCAGGACCTAGACATTTCATTTGATTTAAAAAATATTCATCATAAGAACATGAGCAGGAGCTAAAAGTCAACTAAACCAAAAAAAACAAAAAAAAAAAAAACATGAAAATAAAAGAACCTTTGTAAACTAATGAAAGAGTCCCGCTTGATTCTTATTCTGAGAAGCACTCAGTTACGGCTGCATGTGACTGAACACGTTGGCACCGCTCACAAAACAGTAAAGTAAAAATAAATCTTGATGCAAGAGCTGGTAGTTCTTAACTCGTCACTTTGTTAAATTAAATGTGAACAAGAATTTCATCAGATCGTTGAGTTTTATCTCAGAGCTGCAGGGCGCAGAACTGCTGGTAGACGGCCAGGATGTGGTGGTCGAGCTCAGCCGTGAACAGCAGGTTCTCCAGAGTTCCCATGTACTGCTGGATGGTTCCATGGTGCTGTGAAAACAAAAAAAAAAAAAAAAAAAAAAAATAGAAAGAGAATACATCAACATCCAGAAACCCATTTTTTCCACAACAATATAGAGCTGAAAAGACTCAATTCAACTCTGTACTCAATTCCTAAAAATCAAAGGGACGAATGCAATGAGTCAGAGTTCTGACTTTCTATTTACTATATCTACCGACCGTTTTCATAAACCTCCACCACCAAACCTACGCTGTACCCCGGTCCGACATGTCAAAGACCCCTTTATGGAAAGGGTTGCATAAACCAGAAACATCAGCAAAATAATTCCATTAAAAGCTGGTTGGCAAATGTGTAGGTATGGGTGATTTGTTACCATGAGGAAGACCTGCTGCAGCCGCTCAATGCAGTTTTTATACCAGGGTGTGCTGATGTCGACGCTGCCTGTCTCACAGCGAACCAGATGCTCTGTCAGCAGCATGATGAAACGCTGAGGGAGAGAAAGACATTTGATCTGAAGTTAGACCAAAGTATTCAGTTTGACCTTTAAAATGAATTAAACTCATTGGATTTGTTTGAATAGAATAACTCCGGAATTTTAGATTCCAAAAAATGAGGAAGTTTCTTAAATTCACAGCCTTTGCTCATTTTGTGCTTGAAGCACCTTTAATACCAATCACTCTCTGACTGAACAAACACAAGGGAGAAGCAATGATTCCAATCACACAAAACAGACAGGAAAGAGGAAGTAAATATGGGCTCCAAACTACCCTGATGTAGTTCTGCTCTGTACCTTTAAATATGAAAGGAAAAGACTTGACTAAGAAATCTGATGGAGAGGACAACCCGATTGACAAATGAGAATGATTCCGGCTAATCTTACTTATTCCCTCTTTTAAGGTTGCTGCACCTTGTTTGAATCCATTCTCTCAAATTCAAGAACCAAACAAAGGGGCTTTTAGCTACTGCTACATAACTGACCACCGATCAGTTATGGAGCAAGGAGTTAATGAATGTGCTGCAAGCGGCCAAGTTATACAAACATCATGTCAGCAGGTGCTTGTGATTGTACATGTCATCTGGAAGCTTTCTGGGACAAATGTGATTAAAATGTTGGCAGTGGAAACGGCTGATCAGTTGTGAGGTAAATGTTCTCCATGTCAGAATCCAGTCAACAAATATGTTTCCATCTCCTCTTTATTATCTTTTTATTTTTTTCCTCATAAAAGCACGTCCAAGCTAGCATAAAACCCTTTACCATAATGTTGTCAAAATTAAGCTGTTTTCATTGAGCTCTTCTTATTCAATACACCAAAAAAAAACATTGATAAAAAATATGTCTCTGTAGTACCAAAGGGTTTATTATATTGATATCCATACAGTTGATTTTGGAAGGCTTGATACCTGAAAGATGACGAGGAAGAGGTTTTTCTGCTCACTCTGAGCAGACTCCACCTTCTCCTGCAGCCTCTCGATCTGCTCCTCCAGCTGACCTTCATCGTCCTCCTCGCTGTTTTTCTCCATGTCCTCATCGTCCCCGCTGTCCCGCTGTTAGGACACAAACAGAACTAATGCGACTGATGGTTCTACTATTTCAGATCCAGCCGTGTGTTTTCTGATAGATTCACTCAGAAAGTTAAAAGGTTTTAGCAAAACATGATCTCCTTTACCCTCTTGTGCTGCTGCTTCTCCAGCTTTTCTTTAGCTTCTTCCAGCTCTTTCTGAATCTTCTGCACATGTTTGTTCATCTTTCGGATGGTCGAGTGCAGGATCTCCCAGATGAAAAGTCTAAATAAATCAAATAACTTTAAGTTCCAGGTGATAGCAGAAAGAAAAATCAGGGTGAGGTACGGAAACAACTGCAGCGTAAATACACGATTTTACAGCAAATTCAAATGCACTGGCAAACTCAAAAAAATTCACCAACAAACAACAATAAGACTAACACAATAAGAACAAAATGGTGGAAAGGAGAAAAGCTGCAACACCAGAGAATAGAGAGCATGAAACTTGAAACACAAAAACCTTTGCAAATACAAAACGCATGCACAGGGAAGATGCTGCAGGGAGTAAAGAACAAGAAAAACTGTAGTCTGACCCTTAATAAAGGCATAAACCAGATGCTCAGAGAGATAAAGGCCCAATGCCAAACCGTCCCATATCCACTACGCCTTAATTATCCAGTGTCTCTCCCAATGAAGTCCCACTCACAGCTGTAGAAAGCCGCTTGATTGAAGGTGAGGGAGATAAAAAAAAAATGGGGCGGCCTCTTCCCTCCAACGGAAAAGCAAAGCAGTCGTTGCCAAGGCAACACAGTGGCGACCCGCTGTAGCACTGTGACGCAGGTTGGCATGACATCAAAAATTTACCCCTCTTAAAAAGTAATTTTATACATTAAAATAAAACTAATGTAAAGAGGACCTTCCCCTTTGGAATTAGTTTCGTCTTTTTACTTTCCTAACTTGTGATTTTCTTTCAACGCAACGAAGATGCAGCAAACCAGCATTTGATTACACGAGTTTCCTGCGTCATTAGTTCGTCGTTACACACGCTGCCAAATTCCAGTGAGCCGCCACTGATGCAGACTCTGTATTGAAGGGCTGGATGGTCCACCCACCCTACCCACCATGTGGTTTGGGACGGCCCTTAAGATGGAGGTCCCTCCTCTTTGCAAAAACATAAATGTTTTTATAAAGCGTCCGTTCTACAGACTCTTCATAGGCATGTCTACGTTCTGATCCCATATGAGTTGACTCCCCACAGTGTCACGACTATTCGACACTTTAGTTATGCGGTGCTAGTTTGTCGCTTTTCTTAATTTGCATTTGTTTTTCAACTTGCAGCATTTTTACTTTTTATGTTTTTCTGCGTTAACTTCATCACCAATCTATTATCCACTTTAACCACAAACAGAATGATTTTCATTTAAAGCTCCTCTCATGTTGAGCCTTCGGCTGACGTTCTGCAGCTCACCTGGTGAACTCGTGGGCCATGTCCTGAGAGAAGAGCCAGTTGGCAACAGCAGCACAGTCCACTATCTGCGTCCGAATCATTTTATCCACCAACACAGCGATCATCTAAAAACACAAAGTCAAACCACTCAACCCATTGCTACTGCTGTCTCTGTTTGTATTCATTTCTCCCTTGTGTAGTTTTTACCTGTGGGTGGTTCCTCCACACTTCATACACCACTTTAAGAATATGCAGCTTTCCGTCGTCACTTTCCGTCAATGCTTTAAGTATCTCATGAAATCTGGAATGATTCAACACAGCGAGATTGTTATTTTTTTTTCACCAAATGCATCGGTATATGTGCATGTGTTCACCAGTTCTTTGGTGCTTCAGCACTCATGCTATTGGCATTTTTCCCTGTTTGTAAAAGTGTGATGCATAATTTAGTTTCCTTTGCTGGCAGAAACCTACTTCCCAAGCGCACTGAAGGAGTGGCTGAAGGATTTAGCTGCCAGATGGAGAAGGGTTTGCAGAAAGACGTCGATCTTCAGTGGGTTGAAGCTTTCACCCTCATCTGCAGAGGCAGAAAAAAATAAATAAAAAAAATAATAAAAACAGGATGCTTGACAGAAACTATACAGACATAAAAGCCCTTATGAGTCAGAATGCATGGCAAGAAAATACGTTCATAATTAATTAAATGTACTATGGAGATAAAACCTCCATTCGTCCATTAAAAGTAGGACTGTTTTTCCAATTTCTGTAAAATCTCTACATAGCCTCTTAATTGTGATGTGTGTGCATGCAGCACTGGTAAATAATTCATGTTTGGTCCAATTTCCCTGACACGCCACTAGATGGCGGTATATTTTTAAAACTCTTCAAAAAGCGCTTGTGTTCTAAAACTTGTTCCTGATGCTGAGGGATATTTTATAAAAATCCAGACTCAAATTAGGCACAACATGTCAATCCATGATTATTGGCTTTTACCAAAAGGACATCTTGCTTATTTAATGCCACATATGCGAGACAGATTTAACTAATCAGTGTTGCCTTGAGGAAACCATTGCAAAACGTAAACAGACATCAAACTGAATTGTTAGAAAGCAGCAAGGAGTTTAAAAATGTAATACAAAAATCAAAAGGTAAATACAGCTGCCATTAATAAAACCAGGAAATGGGATGACAGGCTATTGCTGATGAAATGTGGACATTGTCAGCTTTTAAAATCGCACACATTTTAAGAAGCATATCCAAATTATATATATTATTAAACTTGTGTGAAATCTGGCAACATATGAAACAGGTGTCTGTCTACAGTCTTATGATTAAAATGTAAATAATCATAGTGAGGATGTATTTAAATACGTCTATCCAATGTTTTCATTCTGGATATCTATGTTATTGTTTCAGTGCCAAGAACTGCTTTTAATTCAGATTAATTAGATTTAGTCAGATCCGTCAAAATGATTGTAGACTTAAAAAAACAAATTACAAAACTCTAATTCAACATGTTAAACTGGCTGATCACGTAGCCTTTATTTCAACAAAAAGATCCAGGCACTTGAGATCTGGGTCAAATTTTCACATTCAAATAAGCATAATCCTATCCCTAAAAACAACGATGTAACAAAGACTGGGGGATGACCGCCTCCGCCAGACTTTACTGCACAGAAGCACAGGTCTATGCAGAAGGTTTATAGATCAGGACATGACTGGAGCTGCTGGGAGCTGAGGTCCAATAAAGGCCGTTAATAAATGAACCCTTTTCTTCCAGGGATTCAACAAAGACAGTTTGAACTAAGTTGCCTCTAAACCGTGATCTGACCAGGCCAGGTTTACCGAGTTAATTGCCAAAGTGACCGACCCAGAAGTTACCAAGTTTTATGAAATCCAAATAACAACAAAATAAGCCAGACTTTGCCAAGGAGGCCAGTTTTAAGAATCACGCCTATAGCTGCAGTCATGTACTTTGCATGTGTCAGAGCTTTCCCACACAGGCAGATCTTGTTTAGCCTGTGTTCAGAACTAAGATCCGGATAATTTCACAGCGTTCCACTATAAAACCTGTTTTCAGAAAAATTACAGACCAAAAAAATGTTTTAACGCAAGAAAAAGTGTTGTTTGCACCGAGTCTACAAACCTGATGGAAGGTTTGGGATTAGTTGGTGAGAGGAGACCCAAGTTTTACCACCCAACTGTTATGACATATTTTTATAGAAGAGAAACTCGTCTCAAACATTTATCACAAGAACAAGTAAAGCAATTTAGAGTAAAATCACAAACCAACCATCATCATCCTCCTGGTTGGGGTTGGGGACTTCTTTGAGGATGGTAAGGATTTCTTCGTTGGACGCTCGGTTCTTTATAGCGTTAGAAACCAGAACAGAAACTGGGTAACCTGGTAAAGAGGCTGTGAGGAAACAGATGCTTCCATTAGGACAGAGGAAAAACAGACCAAGAAGATAAAACAGAGGGGAACCTTACAGCCACTCTCCTCTCCATATTTGAAAGAAAAGATGGGATCAGCTGGGATGAGGGCTGAGAAAGTTGGAGGGACAATGTCCACGATCCTCTGATGGTATGAAAGTCTGTCAGTAAAAAAACAAAACAGATCACCAGCAAGAATACGATATTAATGAGTAAACAAGGCTGCTAGAGCTGAAGAAAGAATTGCCGATTGGTCTACATAAGAACCAGGAATCTAGAAAACATGTCTTCCTTTAAATAATGTTTGTTTATATCAACTTGCTCTCCCTGGATAAAAAAAAAGTGTTTTAATACCTCATAGACTTCTCCAGAACCTCTTTGACAAACTTGGGCTTAGGCTTGTCTAGATCCATAGTCAAACAATCTGCCCTGTAGAAAAGAAACCAAAACATTTCAACCCTAATTCCAAACATTTTGAAAAGATTTAATAAGATCCACCACGCATCACTCACCAGTCATCCCAGCTCCATCGAAACTGGAAATTGCTCAAATGATGGGAAAACCAGCTGATGAATCTACAAAATGAAACAACAGTGAGGCTCTGGTTGACATGGAAACAGAGAGGGAACATTTCAGTGAGAAGTATCATCACCTGTCTATGCAGGTGGTGTTCATTGTATCCAGTCTCATGTAAAGCATCTCTGTGGCCTGAGCCAGCTGTCAGCAACATGTTAAGGTATTTCCAACCAACGTGGCATTTTTATTTTAGTTTTCCTTATGAAATGAATACAAGCATGCAGATTTTTCACTACAGGGTTTCATTATTTCCATTAACCCTAAAGCTTGCTTGTCCAGAGTCCATTGTGGCAAACATCATTGTTTAAGAATTTTTAACCACGGGCAGTAATTCATTTTATGTGACAGATGACCATAAAAGGCTCAACATTATAAAAGGAAAAAAGCTACTGAGAAAATAATGTGAAGCTTGAACTGAGCAATGTTCAAACATCCAGAGTTGGAACCAGTAGAACACAGCTGCAAATCTACAGATTATCCTCCTAAACTCGGAGCCGTGTGAACAGTGTTTATTAGAGATACAGCCATCAATCCAAAAGGTGATTGAAGCAAATGCAAAACCCATAACTAAGCAGACTATTGATGCTAAACCATTCAGAAGGCACCCTGTCCATCATTACCAGGCGTTAACACAATCTTTCTGCAGAAGAGGAAAATACTTATAAAAATGTTTTCTGCAGCGAGAGCGATGAAGGATACAACTTGAGGGAGCGACCCCGGCTGCAGTTTACAGAGTTCAATGAGAAGTGTAGTGTACATAACGTCGATCTGGGGCGGTAACGGAAGCTGGAAAAGTTCTCCAAAGATCACCTGAAACAAAGAAAAGTTTTTGTGTTTAGTTGGACAGCTTTGACTGACTACAGAGATCCAAAAGATGGAATACCTCCACAATGTGATAGTTGAGTGGGATCTTATTTTTTCCAGGGTAACTGAGTAATTGGGCAGCACTAGAAGGTGAAAAAAAAAAACAAAACAGCAAGGCTTTAGTGGCCGGTTGTGAACAGAGTGATGAATGCCTAACAATGCTCACCACCCACCAGGTTTTCCTTTCTCTCCAGTGAGTTTTTATAATACAGTGCAGGTTTTCTTCAATCACAAATCTCTCCACAGAATGGCTGCCAGGCATGACGGGACCCTGGAGAGAAAAACAGATATTGTTGAAGAAAAAAAAGGGAACCTCTGTATTCATATCCAGGAGTCTGAGACTATGCTCTCTTAGCCTGGCGTGGATCTATCGAGTCAGAAGACATTTAGGAACCTCTGGAGCATCAGTGTAATCAAACATGCGGAAGATGACCCGGGGAATGGGGTACTGGGCGTCAGGCATGTGTCCTGGAGGGGTGAAGGGGGGCAGATTGTGCTGCAGGGCCTCGCAGAGCACGCTATCGAAAGCGATGTATGGCCGAAGGATGTGGCGCTCCTGCCAGCGGTCTTTCTTCAGCTTCTGAATTTGGGCCCACAGACAGTCCAGGTACTAAAAAGGAACATGGAAGGGGGGGATTTTAACAGTGTGTTGCTCCAGAAAAGTTTTATGGTAATACTAGGGGTGCACCGATTTATTGGCCTCCATTCCCTTCATTTTAGGAGATCGTTGATACTTAGATGTGAGACCGATTCCACAGTCTTATCTACATCTAAAAAGGTCTTTAAAAAAATTCATTAATTAATTGATTCTCCAAACTTGGAATTATATTTGAGAGCAGTAATTTCAGAAGTCTTTATCATTTTACAGGTAGTGATTGATGCATTTCAGTCAGATAAGATTGAAATATTTAAGGGTTTTGTGATCTTATAACAACTGAAAGTGTTATTAACAAAAAAAAAAAAAAAATGGTATCCATCAAAATTGGAATCGGCATGTCTGGCTTTTTAAAGATTTGGAATCAGTGATCGGCCAGGAACTTGAAGTCGGTGCATCCCTAGTTAATACACATCAACACACACAGACTACATCCTTCATTACATCATATTTATGTTAGCAGTAATTTGTCTTCACCATGAGACTTTGCTCCTGTGTCCTGATCAGCTGGACTAAAAATAACATTTATAAACCAGAATAAACCCAAACGTTGAATTAAAAAAATACTTCACAATATTACTTTTTTAAAATACGTGGCAGTATGTAAATCAAAATACTATTGATTTAATCCAGTCAGTTCAAACAGTGAAACACATATAGAGTACCACATGTAGAACTTCTCATTCCTGCTGTTTGTTGTCCTTTTGTTAACAGAGCTACCAGCTAATAAAAAACCCAAAGTTTAGTTTCTCAATAAATATGAATATTGAAAAAGTCACCAACAGGCAATCTGGCTCTGGGATTGAGTTTAAACTATTGGTCAATTTACAGTAAGAAATTAGCGTAGTTCTTTTAGTGTAAGCGTTTGTTCAAACCAGAAAAGCCAACAAGAACGTGAACTCCAAAAAGCATGATTTTTGCACTCCTTGACTATCATCACTATTTGTGGAAGGATGGTAACATTAGCCCACCCTGCTACCACCATCCTAGTCTCTTTTCTATTCTGAATTAGCTTTAATGTTGTTTTTTTTAAATTAATAAACATGAAGACAATTTAAGGAGGATTGTGTGTAAAATACACAATTCAATACTCATTTAAGTAGGATTAAAGAACAAAAGTGAAGGAATAGTAATATAATAATTCTTGCACACAGCTCACTGTGAAACAGAGAGACACCCTCACCTCCTCCTGTGGATGGGGCTTCTCTGCTGTCCACACCTGCAGCATGGGGACATGAGTCTTCACTCTCCTCCTAGAAATATGAAAAAGCAGTTTGAACTTACTTAAATCAAGAAACCACATCAGAAATTGTATGTTAAAAAAAAAATAAACACAGGTAACACACTTGAGGTAGCCTTCAATCTGACTGAGGAGCCGGTCCATCTCCACATCCTTCTTCTCATGAAGCTCCTTACCAACCCAGGGAAGACAGGACAGGACAACATAGACAAACCAGTCCGACCGAACCTGGAATAGAAAAGAGGTACATGATGCAACCAGATGCAACTAGATCAACACATCAGAACAAAATCAATTAGAAAAAAAAAAAACAGTAATGAAAAATCCCCAAACTGTATCCTTTTCCATGACAGATTTCTGCAATAAACATCAACATATTTAAACACTTGATACCTGTGGGACGTCTTCCTCCTGGGTAACACTGACAAAATTTTCAAATAGTACCACCATGGATGGAGCAGCAATGACATGACAGTTGACCAAATCAGACAGAAAGCGCACCTGAGAAAGGAAAGAAAATGAATTATCTCAAGAAAAGGCCCAACAATAATGAGATTCTTCAATCAGAAAAGTAAGCATACCAAGTAAACTGCTTCATTGTACAGGTTGTTTTTCAAGGTCTCCTTCAGCTGCCTGATCATCGCCTCCACAAACTCGCCACCAAAGTTGTAGTTTCTGGCATTGAGGAGGCCGACCAAAGTGGTGTACACGGTGAGCTTCTCCGGCAGCAGACGAGCGCTGATGACAAATGACCCCTAAGTGAAAACAGCCCTCTGAAAACAACGATCATCAACAGTCAAGAAGCCGTTCGAAACTTACACAGCGCATAAAATGCGCAGGATTTTGTTTTTGTAGTTTGGAAGGTCAGCCTCCAGGACGCCTGCCAGGCCCTCAAGGTTGCTCTCCAGAGAAGAAGTACTCTAAAAAAAAAACAGTGACACAAAATGTACATAAAAAACGAAATGAATTATAAATTAAGATAGTATGTCATTTACTGTTTGGCTTTCTTACCTTTTCTCCCACACGACATATGAGGGATTCCAGGCGATCTTCTATCTCAATGGGCTCAGATGTTCTTCTCCTTTTATGAGCTTGGCCCCCTGGTAGGTCAGAGAGGAAAACCATAGGGAAAACTTCAAGAATCCAATGAATGGTGACATGAAAAAGCAACTAAATTAAATAACCCTGTGATGTATAAAAACTAGGGATGCTAATTAACTACTTTTACTTTATTACTATTAATTTATTAATTTGTTGTTGAACGCTAATATACCAGAATCAATATGTTGCATAACTACAGTCATATGATTCAGGTAACGGCTAAAAAAATTAGAAAAATGTAATACCACGAATCTAATTTGAAATCGGACCGGAACAAAAAGGATCAATTCCAAATCTTCAAAATCTGAATTCAAATGATTCTTAAAATTTCATTCGATACCCAGTCCTAACAGAAACCCTACACGTCTGTACTTTGATATTAAGTTGACTGTAAATAAAAAAGAATGTAATGAGCTAATTTAACTGCTATAAATAAATGAAGTAACACCAAATATACAGAATACATTTTAGTTGTAGCTTTTTAGTAGGGCTGCAACTAATAGTTATATTTCTATTTGGTAATCTGGTAAGTTTCTTTTAATAACCTATTAATAATTCAATTTAATAAAAACTGCTTTACAGGACATTTTTAGTGAGGTGAAGCTAAAACTTTCCCAAATTAGGAGATCTGGATAGACAATATTCACCAATAAAGAAAGAAACTTTTTCATACTAAATGCAAATTATATATACATTTTTGGATAAATTATCCCCCTAATTTAGTAGTTCTTTCAACAAACATACTTTAGAGTCTGTATATTGCACTTGATGATTACTACATTTTATTTTATTTTTTAAACCTACTCATTTGAACTTCAGCTGTTTTATTGGCTTGTTTTTATCTTAATTAAATAATTTTCCTTTAGCAATAGTGTACGAAAACTGTTAAGTTACTGGTAGACTGAACAGTTTAAATTGATGAATGAATGAATGAAAAGAACCCGCAGGATAATAGCTTTTAACAATTTAGCAAATGGGGGAATGAACTGACTAGGTTTTTTGCGATGTGCCTTTTTTTGGATGTCAAAACAGCAAACAGTCGTTTTTGCTCAATAAAATTGTGATGGCTACATAAATAAGACACAAGCACTCAAGTCTCGTTGCTGATTCTAACAAAACCAGCATTAAAATTTAGGCCTAAACCTTAAGTCCAAGAACCTTTGAGCATCTATAAA
Source organism: Jordanella pulchra (assembly GCA_034780135.1). Taxonomy (NCBI): domain Eukaryota; kingdom Metazoa; phylum Chordata; class Actinopteri; order Cyprinodontiformes; family Cyprinodontidae; genus Jordanella; species Jordanella pulchra. The sequence goes on along the minus strand of JAUZNJ010024660.1, from coordinate 30,303 downwards.
TACACATCAAATCACAAAACAACAGCGCATTACCTCCCCCGTATTCATTTCACATATTTCAGCGATTAGCCATCATACAGCTAACGGTAAAACGGGTTAATTCCGCCGCGGCTATTAGCAGAAGCTAACGCCTCAGGTGTTAGACAAATTAACACTTTCACATTTGATTAAACCATCAAGTAAAGTAAACAAAACCTTCGACTGGCATAAAGTAATACTGAAATAAATAAAATAAAAGCGAATGAGCATACGTGAATGAAGCAAAAACGCGCTATCGTTATTAGCATAACGGCTTTAGTGAACGTCCACACATACCGTCATTCTCATCGCTATGTCTCCTCCTGGACATTATTGAAAGCACCAAATATGTACCAAAATACACTTGATTGAAATACACAATAAAAAAACTGAAAGTATGTTAAACAAGCAGCCCTCTTGCTATCTTCAGCTGAGTGTGCATTGACGATTTTACACACAGCGGGGAAATAACAGCGGTCAGATTCAAGTGAAGCACATCCGGGGCATTCTGGGTTCAAACGGAAGGTCCATCATCTTTTCTCCTTCGACGTTGTCAGTAACCTGACTGCCAGGTCTGTTTGCAAGTGTGTCCTCCGGTATAGTACCTCGTTTTAGATTTAAACCCACGATAATCAAAAAATGTTACATTAAAATTGCACCGGAAGTGATATGGTTATATATGAAGGCTGCATTTACCCCACCGAATAATATTTAAAAGCTGTTATAGAAGGAAAGTTATCATGGCGACAGTTGAAACACCCTACTCCGAGTTCATTAACTGGGAGGTAGAAAGTTCAGCTCGTAACGGACTAAAACAAGAGAAACAACTATCTGCGTCGCTAAGAAGATGCTACAGTCTCTGTAGGAGAAAGGTGAGAGTGTGCTATCTTATTACAGTGATCATAGTGACAAATATTTCTAAATATTACTGTGTTAAGTTAAAAGTACTGGTAATTTCATTTGAAACAATCATACATTACAAACGAGTCTACTATTTAGGAAGTCGCAAATGATGAAATTAGGATATTTTAAAATTATTACTGCTCTCTAAACATAGACAACCCGCTGCATTGAAGATATACAAGTTTAATTTTTAATTCTACACAAAAGAGCCATAAGATTTTTAAAATAAATTTATTATAAAGAGCCAACAACTACACTTTATAATATCGGGCTTTACTAGCTTTACAAACATAATATATCACTTGAAGAATTTCTTGTAGTTTATGAAAAAGCTGGGAGGTTTTATTGAGAATATCTCGGATTATGTGGAGGGGAAAGGTTTGGACAGGTAAAATAAAAGATGGTGTTCACAATCATTGTGATTTGATTTTTGAGGTACAAGGAGTAGAGAAGCACCGATCCACTTTTTTCTTTTTTCTGATCCAATCCCACACCAATACCTGGGCTGAGCACATTGGCCCCAAACCAATACCAATCAGATTCAACTGTTGAATAAATGAACCTTGCAATGTGAGTGAAGACTAAGTCTTGACATAAACATCTTTAGAAAAGGTAACAAATTAACACAGATATAAATGTTCTTTATATTATTTATTAACAAATAAGCAGTAAAAAGAAAGAAATAACAGTTCCACGTAAAGTGCACTGGATTGGATCTCCGACATCTGATATCAGATCACCAATATCCAATCCAGGTAATTACTCAATTTCGGAGCCAGTATCCGATCCAGGTATTGGATCAATGCATCTCTAATAATGAGGGCCAACAAATATCATGAAATTTATAAATGGATGTACCATGAAATAAGGAGATGTAACATCTTCATTTTTCAATACATGATTTAAATATTAAATATAGCATTAAACTATAAAATACACAATTAAATGATTAAAGGTCCCAAATCAATAAACATTTAAAATAATTAATTGATTAATTAAATTTCACAATGAATGAAAAGGAATAGTGAATTGAATAATTAAATAGATTCAATGATTAAATAGAGTTTGATTGAAAACATGCCAGCTGAATGAAATGAAATGACATTTCAGTTAGAGAATTGATTCATTTAACAACACAAATATTAAATATTATGCGTAAATAAATACATAGTGGGGTGGAGGGGTGGGTTTCCAAGATGTCGGAGGGAATGGTTAGAGTTGGGAAGATCAAGGGTCAACACAGCAAAATTTAACTGTTCTCATGCAGTGGAAAAATATGAAGTGATTTTTTTGTCATTAAACTAATGAGCCTTTTGAAGAAAGAAGTGCAAACAAAATGTTTAGAAACGCAAAAAAAACGCAAAAACTAAAAATATTTTCACAATTAAAATCTGGCCTTGACTGTAGTAACATTTATTAGATTTTTCAGTACATCTGACCTTCAGGTATATCATTTGAAAACATCTAGTGTTGCCCCATTTGAGTTTTTTGTTTTGTTTCTCACACAGTCCTTTGCCGCCTTCGTAGCGTCCGTGAAGGATGGCTCTGCTGCTAAAGGAAGTGCCTCTTGGTGCTGCTGCGATCAGACCTTCAGTGAACACTCTGATATTCACAAACATGTGGCTAAAAGTCATAATGATAAGGTAGAGCAGCTGACACAGGTTGCATATGAGCATCTGATTAAACAGCTGGAGGAAGAGGCTGCAACGCAGCAGGTAAACAGACTGGAGCCAGAGCTAGCAGACGTTTCTGAATGGATACCAGATATCAGCCAAGTCACTGAGGAGCAACTGAGGAAGTAAACATTAGATATGACCCTTTTTGTTACAGTAATACCATCTGTTTGTTGTCCTTTTAGATTAGTACTGAATTTTTACCTCTTCTTTTATATGTAGTGGTCCTGGAAAAGTTCTTCTCTATTATCACTACTGTCAAGTAGACGATCCCCATGCTGTCTGTGCTTGGCAGAAAGCTTTATGTGAGCAGCTTCACCTGACGGGCAAGGTGATGGAACTAGACCTCTGTAACACTGCCTCAGAATGTTTAAATGCTGAATAAAAAATGGATTCATCCTGTTCCTTTTCCTCAGATAAGGGTGGCGGCAGAAGGCATCAATGGGACAGTTGGAGGTACCAAGGTTGCCACTGATATTTATATCCAAGCAATGCTCTCACACCCTGTCTTCAAGATGGATCCAGAGGACTTTAAGGTCAGAAGCAGCTGAGAAACTGAGCTGTTGTAGAATTTTAAAGCTGCAGAGTTGAGGTCCCACCCTGAGCTCACACCGGCATTTCTTTAAGCTCAGTTAGAATTTCAATATTGTTTTTCTAAGCCTTGCAAATTAGGATAAATTTTTTTCCTCTTGGTGTTTGTTTAGACCAGCGATGGGGGCGCTGGGTGTTTCACAGACTTGAAGGTTGGAGTCTATAAGGAAATTGTCCCTATGGGCGTGGATCCAGATGTTGTGTCCTACAAGCTGGCAGGTTCTGATACTTTATTCTACTGATTTTATTTCGGTTATTCAACTGTTTATATGAGGGATGCAGCGATCCACATTTTCTGTCTTTTAATCCGATTTGATGTTGTCATCTCTAGTTTTTATTTATTTTTATTGAGGCTGTCACAAACTGCTCTCTACAAACAAATATGATACTATTTGATTAAAGATCAACTTATTGGCCAATTATTGTCACATCCTTAGCAGGCTGGTATTGCTTTTTCTTCCTCTATACCAAAATAGAAAAAAAAATCAAACAAATCATTATTAATTGATTGCAAATGGAGGGAGCAGCAATGCACGTGCTTCACATAACCTCAAAGAACGGCCTCTGAAGGCACTAACGAAATTAAATGATAGTATGCACGAAAAAAAAGCATGAAAAATAAGTTGAAACATTGTGTTTTGTTAATCGAAGCTTGTCAAGCTTCTGTGAATTATCTAATTGTTGCAAAAACTTTTCATACCCATCATTTGTCCCTTTTCTGTTTTACACATTGTCAAACAGAGAACATGCTGAAGAGCTCAATGTGATAAAAGGCCTGATTATCTCCTTATGAAACTGTATTACATTATCTTTAAAGTGTTGAGAGAATACTGTTTTATCCTAGAAATTTGTGTTTTTCATTCTTAAAGCAACACTTTGTAAATTTTGCACCAAGTATTAGCTTAATTTCAGATTGATTAAATGATGTCGAAGGTTAATGTAAAGCACATGTATTTTAATAAAAAAACAACTTAAAAAGAGCCAAAAATAGATCAGCTGGTCACATTCTGATACAGTAAGGCTAAGGCTAATATTAATCAGCAGTCTGTCATGATTCATGTTGTATATGGAAGACGAGGGAGAGAACTGTGCAAGTTCCATTAAAAAAGCAGGAATGTTGGTTTTCCAGGAGTTCATCTGGAGCCTGAAGAGTTTCATAAGGAGGTGGAAGCACTGTTGGCTGAAGGGGATTCGACTAAAGACACCATCCTCCTGGACTGCCGCAACTTTTACGAGAGTAAAATTGTAAGTAAGGATTTCAGTGATTGTGGATGTTTTTAAGCATAACCTATACTGAAAGAAAATAACTAGAAAATAACCCTGTTTAACAGTCCTGTTTAGATTTGTCAAAGTTTGGGTTTTGCTGCTAATTACTAATGTGATTTATAAACTAATCACTTATATGATTAATGAAAGACAACATTAGATCAGTCAAACAACAAATAATTTATAGAACTTATGCAAAAGTAGATTTAGTGACTGATATGATTGTTTTTCTTTCCCCCCAGGGTCAGTTCACACAGTGTCTGGCCCCAAACATCCGCAAGTTCAGTTATTTCCCAGACTATGTCGATCAGAATTTGGATCTGTTCCGGGACAAAAAGGTCCTGATGTACTGCACAGGAGGGATCCGCTGTGAACGTGGCTCCGCCTACCTCCGCTCCAAAGTAAACTAAGTACTTTTGTTTTACTTGAGGCCTCTTTTTGTTGAGGCCTTGTTTTATTGGCTTTATTCCTCATTTAGGCATGGTTACAAAGAAGGTAGACCTTCAATCTATTCTAGAGTTGTATTATAGAAATCATCAGGTGACATCAGCAGACTTTTCTTTTTGTCAGGTGTACTTTTCAGAAGTACATCCTGCAGATTCCAACCTGTTAGTTTATGAAGTAAAGATGAAGCAGGGCTCAGGACTGAATGTTGCTGTGGTTTGTGGCCTTGAAGGTCCTGGGTTTGTATTCCAGATTTGTGCACTGGTTCTTTGGGGTATTAAATCACCTCCTATAGACCGAAAACTCTCCAAAGTCTCTTTAACCTTCCATTAGTGAGTGTTTCTGTAAGAATGCTTGGTTTTCCTGACTAGCAATATGTCCTTACTTCTCCTTTATCCGTTCTGATATCAGTGCCTAGAAATAAAGACATTTTTGATTTTTTTTTTTTAAATCCTCCATTCATTAAATGCATCCAAAGTGAAAACTGTTTGAGTGTCACTGAACAAACATCTAAAAAAAATCTGCATCTAAAAAAATCATATTCTGATTATGTAAATATGATTTCAGACATCAATGGGGATCTTGAAAGTTTCCTTTACTTAAGGAACCTGGTGCACTTTTTGCTTTACATATTTTCACATTCAATGGTTAAAGGTAATGGCTACAAGTTGAACTCCTCCCTGTCAGTAAGCAGCATGCTCACCCGCTCTCTTTCTTTATTGTTTTGCTGCCGGTTGCTAGGTCTGCTAATGCTAACGCTATCCAAACCAAACATCTAAAAGTTGTAACCTCCATATGACTTCTGAGAACCTTTGCTTCCTTAAGTCAGCACCAGCGCTCAGAAACTTCTCCCTTTTTTTGCTTCTTTTTAAAAAGCCATTTCTCGGCTCTATCTTGAGTTCCTGGAATCTTGCAACGCTTCAAGCTACTAGTTCTACTGGTACAGAATCCTTTCATGTCTATGCCGGCATCATAATTGGATGTAAATATTTACTTATTATGGACCCATCAAATGGTCGGTCATGAAAATTCTGTCATAGCCTAAAGTGCAGGATGAGTTTGGGAACCACAGCATTAGTGCTTTTAGCAGCCATGCCTTAAGGTCCACATGCATTACTGGTCCCTGGTATCTATTGTTAATATATTTCCTTTGATTTTGAATATGTCACCCTAAGAGCTTATTATTACAAGACAGCGTTCTTTAATCACAATCAGTTTGATTGAATTTCAGGTTTTAAACAGTTTGAACCTTCATAACAGTTTTATTCTTTCTTATCTAAAGAGTGAAACTACTGTTTTATTATGCAGGATGTATGTAAAGAAGTTTACCAGTTGAAAGGTGGGATCCATAAGTACTTGGAGTGCTTTCCTGAGGGCTTTTATCGAGGGAAACTTTTTGTGTTTGATGAACGCTACACTATCTCCTCAAACGATGATGTCATCTCAGGTCAGTATGTAAAAGAATAATACTTTAAAACCTTTTTGAACGAAATACTTGTGTTATCAGAAAAGGGACCAATCACTACTTCCTAGTGCAATATTTTTTAGCCCTGGTCTCTTTCACCAGATTGCAGATACTGTGGCCTTCCATGGGACCAGTATGAGCTTTGCAGCACCCAGTTCTGCTACCAGCTGGTGTTGTCCTGCCCCAGCTGCAGAGAGAAAGGACACACAGCCTGCTGCCCTTCCTGCCAAGCTAAAGGAGACACTCAACACAAGGAGGCCCCTGACACCCAGCATCCCAGAGAGGAGTGCGAGTGCACCGACACGAGGGCCAGAATCCCTCAGGATGCTAAATGACATAAGAACTCACTTTAATGAGTCTTGATCAGTGATCCTCTGACAGCTATGGAAAATGTTTGCAGATTTTACTGGAATTTCTCAAATAGTATAAGAAAAAGATGAAAAGAACTAAAAAAAAAAAAAAAACAATTTTAAAGTTAATAGTGACTGAAGTCATTTATTCTTCTAATCAGAAAGCTGAACAGTGGTGCCTCCTGGATCTACAGATTGTATTCTCATTTTATTGTGCAAATATAAATACATATGGAAATGGTAATTACAAATGCATTTCCATTTTTGTTTTTAACTGCTCTGAACTCTGAAAACAAAGTTATTTACATATAACATTCATTTATAACAAATATGTGCAGAATTTGTCACAGATACAGTGCTTTGCAAGCTTTGCAAACTCTTACTTTGTCAGTTAGTGAAGCTGCAGGTGTTCATGAAACAAACCACAACCAGCAATGCCTCCGTGGTACTTGAAAATACAGGGGTTTTTTAAAGCTAAATGAAGGATGATTGATCCAGAAACACAAAACTAAATGACATTGTTTTTTTACTTAAGTGTCGACTCGTTTTGTACATAATAGTATGGAGAAATTCGATGACCTTTCTGATCAACTAGCGCTTAAATCATTTGTTTTCATTTTGTAAAAGGTGGTTAACATAGTTTTGCATGGAGCTTTTTTAATAAACACATAAGGCACCTTATGTAAATAAAAGCAAAAAACCCATTAAAAGCAAAGTTAAGACTTTATTGATGTAAAATGCAAAAAGATCTGTGGTAATATCTAATACAAGTCAAAGACTTTAAAAGATTAGACATTTAAACATTTGATGTTATCCTTTTTTGTCATTTATCATTTGTCCTTTAGTTTACTCAGATCCACTAAAGCTGAAACATTGGTGCTGAACACTTATTTTTGTCTCCTATTATTGAATGTTCCAACTTTTTGAAAAGGTTTGATAATAACATAGAAGAGAATGCTGTGCTCTCATTTCTATTGACTGGCAGACTTAAAAACTGCAGCGCCATCCAATCATAAGGTAAAAATGAATGAATCAGAGTATTTTGCAATCTTTGTCACCTTCCTCTTTTTTTAACTTCTGCTTTATTTTCCAGATTTAGACAAAAGTCTCTCCAGACTTCTATTCTTTGAGGACTTGAAAAGCGCTTTCCATTATTTAACTCTGTTGGCACTTTATAGTTCAAACTGACATTTTTTCCTGGAATTTAATTTGAATATGAAGATTTGTTTTGACTTATTTGTTTGGTAAATATGGATTATTTTGTTATTTCATAATTTATCTATTTAGGAATTGTGACTTTTTAAATATTTTCCAAAATGTTTGAAGGTCTTCTAACTTTGTTGGTCGTGTTTTTTTTTTTTTTTTTTTTTTTTTTTGCAGCGTTACATTTAAATATGAAAAATGATCTATAGATGTTAGCCAAACCAACACAGTAAAATGAACAAATGCATCTAAACTCCAGCAGGGGGGGCAACATGAACACTAGCAGGTGTCAGATAAGCTCTTGAACATCCTGAAGGTTTTAGACCTCATATTTAGCGGATCTCCCTGGCTTGGCTGCCCGGGTCTTCACCGACCATCAGTGGCCTCTATCGCCTCGGTGGCGGTGGGAGGGGGGGGACTTTGGGACACTGTCGCTCATGTGTGTGCACTCACCTCTGTGTCCGCTGGCGTGAGAACGGGAGAACCGTGCAATGTCTACGCCGAGGTTCACAAACCTCGACAGTACAGCGGGCTACAGCCAAAACTCAACGCTGAATGGTGGAGCTGCGCCCCCCTGTCAAAACGGTAACTCAGGCCGGGAGGATGCGATTAGCCAGCCTTCTGGTATTAGCATGCTAATGCCGTGGAGGATGATACACTTTGCTTTGTATTACATTTTATTTCCTCTGTTTTGTGTTTTATTATCCACACCTTTATGGTGATATGTTGAGCCAAGACGTAAAAACATTTTTTTATTAAAAAAAGTGATGTTTCTAGCTAGCGGCTGAAGCTCGATGCTAACACCTGCTAATTCGAAGCTAATGGAGTCCAATGGAGACAAGTGGGTTGAAGTTAGCCAAGTGTTAGCAGGTGTAGTGACAGATTGCGCACAATTATTTCAACCTTAATATCAAGTCTCGAAAAAAATATATGAATTTTATTTTGCAGGTAAATAAAAATCTATTTTCAGAAGCCTTAGCTGTTAAATGAAAGATAACATTGTATCTAAATGTTCTATGGGAACGGACAAATAATTAGGCATCGGGCAATAAAACTAAAACTTTGCCAAAAAAAAAAACAAACTCAAGGCAGGTAAAACTTTGCTTATTTTACCATTGTTTGCTGAGCAGGGTTTATAATGTCATATAAAGTTTTCCTACTGAATTCAATTTGTGTACTTGTTCATGTGGGTCTGACTATAAGCTAACATGCTTTGTCATTTTAAACATGCAACTGCTTCATATTTGATCATAAATGTTAAAAAAATAAAACGCAATAAGATTAGAAGTTGTACAAATAGAAATGTAACAATGGTATTCAAATATAATAACACTTTATAATGTTACATTATTTCTTACAAGGATTTTATATTATTATAAGTATTAAAGTTATGAGTATAATTAATTTACATTTTGTAATATATACAGTTTAAGAAATTCCTATTTTAAATTGTAAGAGTATTATGTGTGTTATTATGGCATACCTTTAGATCAGATGTAGTTGTAGGGGGGTTGATTGGTTTATTTTTTTGTGTGCAAAAGATTTAGAGCAGAAGCTCAAAAGTTGAGGGCACTGATGTGTGGGATCCGTAAAGATTCTGGTTGCTTTCTTGTGACGATGCAGGAGGAAATTCCCTCCTGTGCTGCACCTTTAGTCCAGGTGATTTTTAAAATGATTTTGTATTCATTTCTTTTCTATGCACTTGGGATGACGGTTGAAGTGCTTTTCTGCCTTCTGCAGTCCAGCTGATGTTTCATGATTAAACGCTGAGGGACGTGAGAACACTCTCACCTGAGCCCCTGCTCAATGTTCCTAACATCCCTCGGGGGAGTAAGCCTTTTGTCAGGGTTACTCCGAATAAGTTATTATTGAACCTCCCTCCACTGCACAGCATCGTTTGTGTATTTCAGTGCAAGTTGCTGCTCGTAACTTGATCATCTGTCCACGCTTTCATGGAGGCATACGTTTTTCTCTGACTTTTGTTTTAGTTGCATAGATGCAGGACATTTCTTATCTTTTTAGGCAAAGATTACAGAACCCATGGCTAGGGAAGTTTATTTGTATAGTACAATTCAGTAAATGGGCAATTCAAAGTGCTTTGAATGAAATGCAATACAATAGAAAAAAAATAAAAGCAGAGTAAAATAAAATAAACATAGAAACCATGCATAAACCACAACCTTAAACTAATAATACCTCAGTTAACATTTTAACAAACAGCAGGCTTAAACTACATTTGAAATTCAAGTTTGTCATTATTTTCTTTTGATGTTAAAAAGTCTTTTATTTTGAAACATAGGCAAAAGTAGAGAATTGCAGACTTGCTGATCTGCAGTATACTCAAACTGAACATGTCTTCGCATTCACCTATTTAGATCAGATTACGTGGGTGGGTGGGTAGGTAGGTAGGTAGGTACTTTATTGATCCCCGGGGGAAATTCAAGGTTCCAGCACCTTACGGCAATACATACAACATACACCACACTTCACACAATAATTACTAAATTAACACTATCACCAGGTCAACATTACTAACAGATAAAAACCCCATAATCCTAAATACTAAGTAAGTTTAGAGCAGTTGCCAGATCGACATTACTAGGAGATAAAAGTACTAAAAAACAGATTAATATGCACATGTTAACAGCAATGAATATGTGCATGTGTAATATGGACATAATAAAGTTAGCATAGTAACATCACAGTACACGTATAAATATTTGGCAGAGAAGATAACTTCCTAATAAAGGATAAAAGTGGCAGTGCAGGATAGTGAGCAAGTAAACAGTCAGTCAGTGGGTAAAGTAATAATAAAAGAGTAGTTGTAGCAGTTCTCTGCATAGTCCTCTGTGCCGATGGACTATGCAGAGAAGTCCACTTCTGCCCTGGCCTGGTGAAATGTTATGCATGTCTAAAATGTGACTCTCTTCTCCAGGTCCACTGCTGACCCAACCACTCATGTACCCCCCTACAGGCTACTATGCAGCCCCACCTCCGACTCAGAGCTACCCCATCATCCCCAGCAACGCCACCTCTGCTCGCGGCAAAGCTTTGATCACAGGCAATGCTCACTACTACCAACACAACCACCAACAGCAGCAGCAAACACGACTCCCTCTGCATCAAGTAGCACCTTCTTCATACTCTGCTCCTCCTCCTTCTTCTCATTCTTATGGCACCATTCCATCTTCGGCACCTCCACCTTCAAATGCCCAGTACAACCAACAGCCATACCAGCAGCAGCAAACGCTCTATGCCGATCCGGGGTCCTACTATGGTCAGCAGTCGTACACAGCTTCTCCAACGCAGCAGAATCCCAGTCTGGTTTCACCACCAGCTGCCTGCCCAAATGCTCCCCTCTATCCAAATGTTTCATACCAGTATGGCACTCCCCTCACTTCGTCCAATAGCATCTCCACCCCTGGGGTCATGTCCACCCAGATGGGAGCCCCGCTACATCAGTTCAGCGCTCCACCTCCAGCCTCAACAACAGCAGCACAGCAAGGGTACGGAGGCAGGGCTGAGGGAGCGAGAGCAACAGTAAATGGTAAAGGAAGCACAGGTATGTGAGCGAGATGGTTGCAAAGGTTTTTAATGTCAAAACAAGAGTTTAGAGTTTTTACTTCACTGTTGCATCAGTTATTTCAGGAATTTGAACATCAAGATAAAATTTGTTTCTCTTTACCAATTCCAGCCTGATTTCCTCCAGTTAGTGTGACTTAAATTAGCATCATCAATCAGTTTTCTATAGCATACAAAAAAAGTATTAACAAGAATAATATACAGTTAAAAACATCTGTGCAGGAAAGGTTAAAAAGATCCTTGGCTTATAAGACGCATCTCCTAACACAAAGCTATTTACTGCAGCGACAGAGAAAAGTCTGTATATCAAATGTATTAAGGCCCCCATATTATTCTAAATTTAGCTTTTATAAAAGAATGAATTGTAGTTGGGGATTGAAGAGCTAGATGTAGTGTCTTCCAAATTGTAAATAGAAGTCACTAGACTGTCTTGAATAAGTGTTTTATCTATGTAAGGAATAAAATGTAAAGAAGCTATGAAAAACTAACGACAACTCGTTAAATAAATGCATATATTTATACATAGAGATATATAATATATTTTCACATTAAATATTGTAAAAACGTTATCTTTTGTAAAAAGAGGAGCAGATAAAGAAAAATCCTTGGTATGTAAAAATTTTTGAATTATATGAAGATATGTTTGACATGTAGCATCCCAAACACTATTGCCATGTGTTATATGTAGACATATTAAACTATGTTATCAACATACAAGAACAGTTAATAAAATGAACAACTGTTCTTAAACTATCTATTGTTTTCATAGTTTTTCTGCAGACAATTCAGTAAATTGTTTCCATCTTCATTTTTCATCAAGTAAAACTCCCATTTGGTGTTTTTGGTGTTTAGCTGCAATCCAAAACAACACACATCAACACTATGACCAAAGCCATCAGGCCCTCCACAGCTACAACTCCTACGGCGGGATGACACAAAACAGCGGAGGTGCAGGTGGAGACCGACTGCCCTCAGGAACCCCCTCTGCCTCCGCCCATTCCTCTCCGAGCCACCACTCGGGTAAAAGCTTTGCATCTTTCTATGTAGGGTTGCTGCTAAAATGACAAACCTGATATAAATACGCAAGAAAATACTTGATATTTGATACTATAGGAACTGAAAATGACAAAGGTATGAAAAAACGTACTAACTTGATAAAACTCTTTTTTTTTTTATCACAAAACTGAACATCTTTCTCAGCAGAACCACAGATGCTTGTTAAATAAGTGTGCAAATCATTACAAAACTAGGAATCCAAATATAACACAGTTTGACTATATTATTGTTCTTTTAATGTGCGAATAAATCAGAAATTTACAATGAAAAATAGCAAAAAAACATGCAAACAACTCGTCTTTAGTATCGACTCCATGCCAAATTGGTATTATACCCAGATACAGTGTTTATCCATACTTTCTAGGGTTTCAATATTTTTGACAACTCAATTTCTATGTTTTAATTGTTCCAAATATTTACATCAAAATGCAAAGATGAGTTAACATTTTCAACAAGATGCATGTTAATATTTAAGGATCTTTTCATAACAGACAGGATTGCACCTAAATATTTATTTTTTGATTCTGAGTGTCTCTGTGTTGGTCTCTTTGTGTTGCATCTCTTTGAGTCCAGTTCTTTCAGTGAACTTAGGTTAAGCCAAAAGAAAAGGTGTGTGAAAGGTTAAGATTGACACAGCTGCACTCGTAGTTTGGCACACGTCACCTGCTGGCACACAAAACACTTCGACATGCGCAGTTGTCTGAGTCTGGATGCAAATTTACAGGGTCAGAAATGTGCAGCTGGTTTGTTTGTCTTATTCATGATTTTTTTTTTTTTTCTCGTTTGATGCTATCGGTACCATAAAAAAACACAAACCCATCCGCAGTGTCAGACTTTAGCTGTTCAAATACACAAACCCCTCAGCTGCCTTTAACCTGTGATGGTAACATACAGTCGTTTACTTGAACCATAGGGCTGTGTTAAAACGAGACTTGATTTAGTGCTGGAAAATTTATTGAAATCTTAAAGATTGGTTTATTTAAGCAGAGATTGGTTTATAAAGGCCTTACAGAACTAACTGTTTGTTAATTGAGTAGACAGAGCCACTCTGTTGCCTCGGCTGTGTGTTTGGGACCATCATCATGTTGGAAGACAGGGCCATGTCCCATCTTTAATGTTCTCACTGATGGAAGAAGGCTTACAATCACATGATACACAGCCCTGTTTATTCTTCCTTTAATCAAGGGGAATACGCCTGGCTTTGCATGATCTGTATCCCTGTTGTCTTAGTGATGTTGACCTTTTGTTTCTTCACTCCCAGCTCTCTCGCTCTCTGTAGTTCTGGGATTTTGCTCACCATTGTCATGATCATTTTAATAATCATGATCCAGATGGAGGGAGGTTATCAATCTTCTGGTATGTCTTCCATTTTTCAATTCAATTCAGGTTTCTTTTTATTAAGCTCCAATTCACAACACCTCATCTGAAGACATTTTACATAAATAATACTGTCAGATTGGTTTGGAAAACCAGTTGATTGGATCCAGCCATTGACTTGTAAGACATGCTCCTCCAGGATGAGCCTGCAGTGATGAGCTTCTCTTGCATTTTGTCGTAAACTCTTCATCAATCCCTCACACCAGGCATGCATGCAGCAACAGTGGGGAGGAAAAACTCTCTTTAACAGGAAGAAACCTCCAGCAGAACCAGGCTTGGTGTGAGCAGTCATCTGCTTTCTTTCCTGCATTTGATTTCTTCACACCAACCTTCTGTCCTCCATTGCTCTAGGTCTTTGTTGAGTTTGGATTTTGACTTTTTAACGGCTGTAAAGATAACATGTTCACACAGGTACATAAGTGGAGGACAGAAGTGCTTCTTAAAGGTGAAGTTACTGGTCTATGAGGGCCAGACGTTTTGCTTGTTTGTGGCTGACAAAATAATTATTTTTCACCATAACTTAAATTCATTGAAAATCCCAAATTGGGATTTCAAAGGGTTCCTTTGTACTCATTTTGCATCTTCATAGTCGAAGGTTACATAAAACAAAAATCACAGATCTGTACAACATGCACAATTGTTGACTAACTTTTTTTATAACCCCACTGTATATAAGGTAAGAGGTTTTTACACAAAGTCAAATTTACAATACAGACTCTAGTATACACATTTATTTGAATGTTTGACATAAATTTGGGGGAATTTCTGACCCCTTTTCTTATGAGAGTTGGTGGAGTTGTTTAGTTTCCTTCTATGGACCCAGCTTTTAAGCATAGTTAAGATCTCTTTTTAAATAGCATTGATGTATGGACTGTTCTAGAAGCTTAATGTTATCCTGGTTTAATTGTTCTGCATCTTGTAAGGACAGTTTTAGATTGTTGTATTCTTTTGACACAAACTATCCCGGTTAAACTTAGAAGAATCAGAAACCATCAAAGCTCAAACCAGTCAAATACTGGAAGATGCTTGAGCAGATGTGTGACTGCTGACAGTGTTGCATGGATAGAAATGGTGCCAACCAATAAAGAACTGAAACTGAAGGCGCTGCCATTCCTGGCCATAGCTACGCACAAACTGTTGAGTTTGAGTATAGCTATGGATGACCAGCTCGGACATCATTTGAAATAAAAGTTGAGAAACGTATAAATGTGAACCTGAAGGGTGAAAGGGGAGGGGATCAGTTGTGTGGAACATGTTGGGTCATTAGACAGTGATTGTGATGTAGCCCAGGGTTGTGGGTGTTTACCTGAAGCAGAGGAGCAATGTCAGCACCGTTTTTCATGGTGTTTGGTTAGAAAATATATATCTGTAGTAAATGTCATCTTTTACAGTCTGTTAACCATTACTGAAGCACAAATCAATCACTTAGTTAACACAGATGTTCCTGGAGATATTCAGTGTCTGTCATACAGTAATTACTCATAATAATCTGTATTTTTGTTTGTCAGATCTCTCTTTTTTTGGTATTCAAACAAGTATATGACATAAATGTGACTCATTTATTAAGGTAATGTAAAACCAGTTAGGTTGTCTTTTGTATGATTACAGGTAAATGGTAAAATGTACAGTATGACACTGAAAGAGTTGCTCAAATAAACCAATACATGCTTTAATTTGTGACATATAAGGTGTACTCTGCTCATAATTAGAGACTAACTGATCTGTTATCATCTTTGTGTTTCCTGCTAACATATAATAAACCATTTACCATACTTTACTGTAGTAATTATCCAATAACACGACTTTAGTTTTACTTTAAGAGAGATAAAAGCTGTTTGTTTTTTTCAATACTGAGAGAAACTGTTCGCTCTGTCCCGACAGTTTTCTCACAATCCTTTTTCAATCCACCTTCCAACAGGCCTGCAGTATGGATATGTTGCTAATAGTGGCGCTAGCTCAGCTTCTGCCACCACTTCAGGCACAGCAGCAGCAGCCCCCTCGTCATCCGGCACCGATGATGATGATGATGAGGAGGAGGAGGATGAGGATGAGGAAGCAGGTCTACTTTCACTTTTACGTCAAACCTTACCCCTTGTGTTTTGGCTTTTTTTCATTTCTCCATTAACTCATCTACATCCTTTAAACATCCCTCTAAATGTCTCCTGTCCTGTAAGAAGTTTTATTCTCAATCAGTTTTTGTCCGTAAGCTATCAGTCCACTGCATTTCACTCTTTCTGTGTCTAAACCCGCAATTTTATAGTTGTTCTTTTGTTTAACCTCTGAGCTGTAATGTTTATATTTTTTTCAGTTAATAAGGTGATTGGTTTGTATATTGGCATTTTTATCCTAAAGGCCTGCAACATAAAGAAAGCTGCCGTTGTATGACCAGTCTAACGTTTTCCTACTCAGCAAAGGTGAAGATAAGATGTATTTATATATAGTAGACATGTACTGGTCAGGAATTTGGGAGCCAAGCACCTATCACAAAAATCGGTATGTGCCCATTGCAGCTTTAATATGTTCCTCTGACATGCTGTCAGACTATTGCAGTGAGGTGGATGGTAATTATGATGTAGTTCTTTGTTTTTAGTATAATTCAGCAATCAGTGCTGGGAGAGACTTTGTGCTGTTAGCAGCATCTTTAAAACTTGGTACCATGAAGCACATAAACAAACAAAAGGCTTCCCCATCTACCATGCTAATGCATGCAAATGTTTTACGTAATGCTCTCTACTTATGTGTCATAGATTGACGTCCTTTCTAAAAACAGTAGAGAAAATATGCTGCTTTGTTATGGTTTACGGCTAAATAATTAGGTGTTTATATTTACAGTCTAAATCAAAGCAAATAAACGCAGCAAGGAGCTGAATTTGAAATGTGACAAACTATGATAGGACCCTTCTTCAAATACAGGATTCTACCCTCCTTCCTACTTCAATGGGGAATCCAACACGTGTGGTTATTGGGTGGGGGGTCTCGGCGCAGACAACAAATAACGGTGCAGCTCAGGTGGCGTCAAGCTGCAGAAATAGAGCGAACTACAGGCTTCCTCACATTTTATCACCTATGGTGTGATGTCAGAGCTGAACAGCATGCTGTGAGCTGTAGCTACTGTTTGATTATGGGTACTTCAGCCCAACTTTTCATAAAAGAATGATTCATATATATGTTTTTATCATCATTTCTAAAATGCTTTTTTTTTTAAAAAAGTTTGCAAAGTAGAAAGGTGCCTGAGTTGGTCAGAGTTTTTTGTCATTGTTTTTTTCCCCATATCTTTTATTCTTTTTGAAATTTCTGAAATTGTTTACATTTGAAAATCTACACCAACCATTTGGTCCCTATATTATTTCGAAGACAGTTCTTTTTTGTTTGGGTTTTTTTTTTTCCCCTGCATGCATGCATGTCAAGGATCTAGCGGTGTACTTAATCAGTGTCATCCTCTCGTGGCGTCCTGCCTACAACGATCCCTCTGGAGCTTTGTCATCAGGCAGAGGTTAACACGGGTCTAAATATAGCCTCCCTAGGTCCATGCTTTATCTGTGCTTGTTTGCTGACTGCCCTGTTTGTCAGTAGAGCGTCTCCTTAGCACTTCTACCAGCATGTCATTTGGTAAAAAGCATGGCTTGTTCTAGCTTTCTGTTTGTGCCGTCCCATGTGATCTCATCAGGTTCCTTAGAGGCAGCTCTGACTCTCATATTCAGTGTTGATTCAAAACATCAGCTGACAATTTCTCTAAATGAGGCTCGTTGTATTCAGCCTCATAATAACAAGTTATGTCTTAATCTAATATGTTTTCCCATGATCATAATTATACTTTTATTTTTATTTTTTTATCTAAGCAGGAGCGTTAATTTAATGCGTTAAGTGCATATTCCCAGTCCAAGAAAATATTGAGACTGAGAATCGGAGAGAGGATAATCATAATCTTTATTTTTAGAGAGTAACCAACAGGGGTAAAGGGATAAAGCTGGTAAAGAATAGAGCGGGACAATTAATTGCAAAGCGAAAATTGGTGAGGCACCGAGTTTTTGGTCACCTGACATTTAGCAATAGTAAGGCACTAACTTTCTCAGTCCGGCTCTTTTCAGACAGTAATACACCTAAAGTGGGTTTGCTTTCCCCAGTTAAACTAGTTTTGTTGCATCAATTAGACGAGACGTGGTGAGGTTAAAAAAATCATGTATAACTATTTGTCTGAATCTTTTGCTGGATTAAAGCCTTTGCTTGTTTATGGTTGGAGGAGGGGAAGCGAATGTCACCTCATTGAAAAGTTCAATTGGAAACGAATGCAGAGAGAGCGACGTCGACTTCCTATGTCGAGTCCATATTACAACAGTAGAAGCACGTCGCTTTCCATTGCTGAACGTGACTCTACATCAGGATTACATGTAGGTTGATCGCTCTGGTTACTGGAACCTCAAGGTTACGTTTTAAATCCCTGTTTTGTTTTTCTTTCATTTTAATTCTTTATATTATTACAATTTGTATTTTTTATTACCAATACCTTTTAATGAGGAAAAAAAGATATCTTTTTCTAATTTTTCTTCCATTTTCTAAAGGCCTACATATGAACCCCAGGTGAACCTAACTTTCTAAACTGCTGTTTTAGAGAACAATTATTCTTGTCTCCAATAATTATTTAAGCACATGTTGCATCATGAACCAGAGAATCATTGATTCTCCATTTCTTGTCAGAGCTGACAGTAGATAATAAGATTAGTGTGAGTGTTTGAAGCACGTCAGAAACTATGAACAACGTCTTTATCAGCGATGGAAACCAGATTGAGGTAAAGTCATTCTTTTCATCCCCTCCTTTTGCCATTGAGCTGAGTGGTGTAGGCAAGAAAGGAGGCGTATCAAGTGTCTTGGAGAACAAGGCGAAG
Source organism: Jordanella pulchra (assembly GCA_034780135.1). NCBI lineage: Eukaryota > Metazoa > Chordata > Actinopteri > Cyprinodontiformes > Cyprinodontidae > Jordanella > Jordanella pulchra. Next base: position 11,492 of record JAUZNJ010024660.1, on the reverse strand, counting down.
AATCTGTAGCTTTCCACCTTCTGGAGCTCCTAATCCAGCTGCTGGCTGCTCAGATTTACTGCTAGATAATTGGATCATGTTCTGTCCAATGAGCTCTCCGCCTGAAGCCTACTGTGTGTTGGTTTGCTGTTGATCTCTCCCTTTGACCCACATGGATTAATCGCTTCATTCAAATATTCTGTCCTCTTTAATCCTTATGGAAATGCTGCTCAGAGTTTGACATGCATTACTGTGTTTGCACTCAGTAAAATTATGTTTGAGGATTTTGTCATTTATAAATGGGAGACTAGAAGGGAACCAGTTATGGTCTCTGGTGAGCAAAGGGAGGATGGTCAGTCTGAGCTATGATTTACGTGTTGAACAATACGAATTCATAGAAAAACCGACTTTCTCTTTTACTCTCGTTTTAACCACAGTTTGAAATCTTAAACTCATAGGCTTCACTTTATATTGATGTTATAGTACTTATCTAGCCCCTTTTAAGTTTTCATTTTGCAGGCAGAAGACTAAAATAACTAATACTTCAGTAGGTACTGGGGTGAACATTTCAAAAGTCTTATAACATAACCATAGCCCTTTGAAAAAGCTCCTCAGGCTCCTTCTCACTCTCTGTTCCTTTATGCCACAAGGTAAAGAATATCACAGGTCAAACAAATATCCACCTTATTTGTCTACCTTTTGTTTTCATTTCTTTATTTTTCTTTTATCTTCATCCTGCTTCTGTCATTTACATCTCTTTATTGTTTTCTCAAGATTTGTTTATTCTTTTTTCCCTTTATTGTTTTTATTGTGTTGCTTCTGTTTTTTCCTCAGTTTGCATCAGACTGCTTTCAGTATTTATCTCAATATTTCAAAACCCTCTTGTGTTTTTGTTTCTCTCAGGCGGTGACACTTCCTCCTCCAGTACTGGCAGCGCATCTCCAGTTCCCAACAACTATGATTCCCTCGAAGGCGGCAGCTATCCAGGTACTTCCTCATCACAGACACACTCTCAATAAAACCATGTCCTAGTAAAGCAACACCACAAGCACCTGTCCATGAAAAATACTCCAAAAAATTAGACAAGCGTGAAATAAAGTAAAATCTTATCAAATTTCTTAATTTCAGTAACAAGATCCCAACTTCATTTGTTTTTATTTGAATCATGTAAGAACTTTTATACACATGTGGGAAAAAAATGTTGGTACCCCTCCTTGGAATAAAGCAAAAAAAACACAATAGTCACAAAAATAACTTTTAATCTGACAAAAGTAATAATACATGAACATTCTATAAAAATAATTATATGAAAGTCAAACATTGCTTTTTAACCATGCAGAAACTGAATGATTTGAAAAATAAACTCATGAAACAGGCCTTGACAAAAATGATGGTACCCTTAACTTAATATTTTCTTGCACAGACTATCGCTGTAATCAAATGGTTCCTATAACTCTGTGAGACTTTTACTCCTCTCAGCTGGTATTTGGACCCACTCCTCATGTGCAAACTGCTCCACTTGTCTCAGGTTTGAAGGCTCCCTTTTCTAGACGGTTTTTCAGTTCCTTCCAAAGACACTCAAGAGGATTTAAGTCTGGACTCGTATGTTTTCCTCTTAGCTATTCTTGGGTATTTGTATTTTTGTGTTTTGGGTCATCGTCCTGTTGAAGACTCATGACCTTCAACTGAGACCAAGCTTTCTGACTCTGGGCAGCACATTTCTCTCTAGAATCCCTTCATAGTCTTGAGATTTCCTTGTACTCAGGACACCCTGTGCCTGATAATGCAAAGCAGCCCCAGAACATAACAGCCTCCTCCATGTTTCACAGTACGGACGGTGTTTTTTTGATGTGCTTCATTTTTTTTCTGTGAACGTAGAGCTGATGTGCATTAGAGAAAAGTTCATTTTTTGTGTTATCTGTTTATATGACATTCATCTGGTCCACATTGGGTGTGGTACACACCATGTTACCAAGCTCTACAGAAACTACCTGCGGCCCTATTTATGGGCCCACTGACTGATTACAATATTGTAGACACCTGTCTTCCTAATTAGTTGACACACCTTCATTAACATTGGTTACATTAGTTTCCTGTTTCATAAGTTTATTATTTTAAACATTCTGTCAAACTACGGCTTAAATCAACGTCTGACCATCGTTTGCTCCTTTTCATGGAATTTTCATTTAATTTTTACTTTCAGATTCCAGTTATTTCTGTGAGCATTGTGAGTTTTTTCATTAAATGAGGGGTACCAACAAAAAATCGGAAAAAAACAAAAGCTCAGGTACCGATTGTTAGCTAAATGTACTTTTCAGGTGTTAATAAAGGAGTTTAATAACCTGAACACCAGCCAAAGTGTGAGGTTTTCTAAAACTAAACTACTGCACTAAGTTTCAATACAAAAATGAATTTTATATTTCATTAATCAATAACTTGAATCTCTAATAAAAAGTTGCAGGATTGTAGCTCTGGAGGGCTGGACTTTTGTACTTCTGTTTTAGACATCGAGTTGTAAAATAGGAAACGTTAAACAGCCCACCTTTCCTAACTAGGCAGCATAGTTTAATTTCTGAAGATTTCCAGTGTTTATGAAAATGCAATCTTTAATGGATACTGAAATGTGTTTTTTCACAGATTCTATGCCACCTTCCGACAACATGACCAACCAGGCTCCGCCCTTTGGTAGCTATAGTTACCATAGCATGCAGTCGGCCTATCAGCACGGGCCGGTCACCCACCCTGAAGCCTCCCCCTCCCACAGTGCGTACAGTCAGCCGGGTTACCAGCAGTACTCCCAGGTAAGACGATGGTCGGGCAGTGTTGGCGGCTCATGTTGTGACAATTTCACAAATGGTGCGGCGCAGAGAGAAACTCTTTCTGAAGAGCTTTTCTTCTTCTACAGCCTTTTCCCAACCTCTCTCAGCTCTCTGCGGCTCTGGGGGGGTTAAGTGGAGTCCCAGAGCTGGAAATGGAGGCCCTGAGGCCTGTCAACCTGCTGCAGGAGAGAAACCTGCTACCTTCGAGGCCCTTAGAGGCCCCTGAACCCAACCTTAGCCCCGACCTCAAGAAGGTCAACTGCAGTCCGCAGTAAGTTTGTCACACTTCATCAATCAAAACCTTCTGATGGGTTTTCTGATTATCTCTATACTAGAGGTAGGTTGATACATTTAGCCCAGTTTTTTCGGAGCTGATTTTAGCTCTTTTTTTTTTTTTTTTTTTTTTTTTTTCTTGTATCAGCATCAGCCGCATGCGTTCACCAATTAGAGCATACAGCAGCCATGGCTTGAGATTATGTGATTCACATGCATGGCTGCCCCTTCCAGTCACCTGTTTATCATTAATTTGTTGGATGTGTTTGTTTAAATTAAGACTTGTGTAACATTTGTTATCATTGCATTATTTTTATCATGCTGAGGTCAAAATAATTGACATCGGCCTAATAAAACCAGTCAATCTTTCCTGATTGTCGTTTGCTTAGGACGTTCCGCTGCACCCTGACCAGCATTCCTCAGACCCAGGCGTTACTCAACAAGGCCCGACTCCCACTGGGCCTCCTCCTTCACCCCTTCAGAGATCTGCAGGTATGTTCAACAGATATACACATATTGGTTTTCTGAGATGCAACTTTTAATCCTTTAGAGTATTGGTGCCTAAAAAAAGGGTTCAAGAAGTTTACTTACCTGTAATTGAAAATCTGACAACAAAAATGAAAAAACAAAATGTTTCAAGTAAAATACTATGCTAACATGATCAGGCTAAACTTCATCTTTATATAAAACTGGAACGACGATGATGATGAAGTGCAGAATAGATAGAGTGTTTGTTGGTTTTACAAGGTGTTAATTGACTGAGAGCAGGGATGCAAAGGAGGGATTTTAATCGTACTCAGACAGGGCCTGCTGTCACTGCACGGTTCCTGTAGGTGGAGATATTCTGCAGATCTGAGTTAGAATAAGTGAGACATTAAGAGTATAGAAATATATTTTTATTTCCAGTGTTTATGTCCTGTTCCTTTTTCTGAATGTCCCATTCGCGCCCATGGGTGACCGTCCATCTGTGTGTTTATCCACCAGGGTATGGTTGGAGCCATGATGGTTTTGTGTTGTTGGGTTCAAAGGTGTACAAGCAAAGCTGATAAAACGGTTCACATTACATACTGAGAAGAAGTGGATATTAGCAAACTATTCAGCGAAGTATCAAGGGTCGACGGTTGTCGTTGGCTGATTCTCAGAGAAAACAAAAGCAACTTATTAAACCACAGGTTTACTCTGATCACTTTAATTGCTAAAATTTCATTTTTAAATGTTTAAAAAAAGCGGATATAGCTTCAGTGATGTAAAGCGACGTCCATGTAAACAAAGAGTAAACAGAAGCGTTTATTTATTCCATCTAAATGTAATTTAAAAAATGTCCATCTTAAATTTACATTTATTTTGATATTAAAACAATAAATAAAGCTTGTATACGAATGTAAGACTGACATAAGCAAATATCAGGTATTTACATAGAAAAACAAAACACTGTTTACTCGATATCCATTTTGCATTTGTGCACTTTGTATAAAGCTTTATCAAAAAGGAGCCACTTCAGATCTTTTTAAGGATAAGTCGTGTGTCTCTGTAGCACACTGTAGAGCTTTCCAAAGCCACAGCTCACAAAGAAATGAATAAAACCCTTGGTAAGGCCTGTGCTGATGCTGTTACTATGCAAAGCCATTCATCGATATCCAGTCAACATGGAACATTTCCAGAGGTCTTGTGTAACCTATCTACAGCATTGATTCCCAAAGTTAGGGCCCTTAATAAACCGGTATGGGATATTGAGGTGCTGTTTTTAATATCATTACCCCATTGGATAATTGAGTTTCTAAAAATGTTTGTATCATCAACCAGTAGTCATGGATCAACGCTGGTACCATTTCGTGAGATGGAATCTGAAATGTTTGGGAACCTCTGGTCTATAGAATAAAAATACTCTCCCTCTTAAACCTGTGGCCCATTAGAAAGTTATTTCATATTCCGATGGAAGCAGCTCCTATCATGTATGCTTTTTTTGTAATTTTGTGTATTTTACTTGTTTTGTTATTTTTGTATTTTCTGCTCTTTTCAGATTGTCTTATTTTTAAAGTGAATAGATGAACACCTTTCAGTTCGGTTTGATTCAGAAAGAACAAAACAGTCGTAAACATCAAGAAGTTCACCCCCTGTTACTGCTATTAAAAAAAGCCTGAAAAGAGTCCTTAAAAAAAGAAATAAAAAGGTCAAAGGACCATTCAAGTTTGAACTCCTACACAATACCTAAGACTAAATGGCTGTTTTGGTCACCTGCTGGTGCAGAAGCAAAGGCATGTGTTTTTTTTGAGGAAACAACGAGGGACGCTTCAGTCAGAGGGTGGTATTAACCCTTTCCCAACTCCTCCCTGCAGCAGTTACCAGTGATCACATCCAACACGATAGTACGCTGCCGTTCATGCCGGACCTATATCAACCCCTTTGTGACCTTCCTGGACCAACGCAGGTGGAAGTGTAACCTCTGCTATCGAGTCAACGATGGTAGGAAACTGAAGGACTGTTTCCTTCATCCTTTCAATTGATGCATTTTGTTCATCTTTTCTGCTTGAATGTTTTGCTCAGTGCCCGATGAGTTTATGTACAACCCGGTGACAAGGTCATATGGAGAACCACACAAGAGGCCAGAGGTCCAAAACTCAACTGTGGAGTTCATTGCTTCCTCAGACTACATGGTAAAATCCTCCACAACTCTGTTGTTGCAATGGGCTTGTTTGTCCACCAGAGGGAGGTGTTGTATTTTTTTCATGCATCATATCATGCACATCGATAAATTCTGAACTGCAGAAGGATTCAGACGTTTGAGGCGACAGCTCACTTTGATTCTCTGTCCCTGCTTGTCAGCTGCGACCTCCACAGCCGGCAGTCTACCTGTTTGTGCTCGATGTGTCTCACAATGCCGTGGAAGCAGGATACCTGAAGTACTTCTGTGAATCACTTCTGGAGAACTTGGAAAAGTGAGTTCTGATTTGTAGCATATCTCTGTAGATCTGTGCTACTACTGCTATGAAACTTAAAACAAAGGATCATTTCTGCCAATTTAAAATCAAAATTTCACATAGGTTTTCAGACTAACCTGGTTTTATGTAAACATATGAATTAAATTTCACTGGCTACACCCGGGTTGGTTTACTGTGTGACCCATAGGATGAAGACAATACTTAAACAGAACATTTAAGACAACATGAAGAAGGCTAAAAGATAAGAAAAGGCAAGGTTCTAATCTAAATAAGTTTAATTACAGGTGGGAACTAGGAACTGCATCTGAAGCATCGTCTTAATTGGCTCAGTTAAAGACATTATCGAAGAATATCCAAAAAATATATATATCTTTTAAAATAGCCTTTTTATTTGAACCTTTATGACTAAAGCATAATTTGATGTGTTTTGTTTTGTTTTCAACAGCTGAACAAGAACCAGACAGAGGCAGGTTTTTAAGTGTGTTTGCAGGCTGCTTACAATTAGATTTTTACACAACTAATACAAAATTAAACAATTAAAAAAAATTATCTCCCAAAAAATATCCACCCTAGTTTTCAGTCTGTTTGATTTTGTGCATTAAAGTAAATATTATAGTTTTTTTTATGTCTCATAACATCGTCAGAACAAGGAAACTATTCCAACGTTTACATGTTTGACAAGAAATTAAGCATGTTTACCTTATTGGGTTTTAGCAGTGTGTCTGTATTTCCATACAACTGGTTGGTTTGGACAGCTTTGTTGATCCATGTTATTTTTGTTCGATAATGAAAGACCTAAAATATAGAATACATTCTTACCCTAAAATGAGCTTAAAGATGTTTTTTTGGTTTCTGTTGGAAGTTTGTTTCGTTGAGGCTTTCAGTAGTAGATACTGTGTTATGTTTCAGGTTACCTGGAGATGCACGTACCAGAGTTGGTTTTCTCACCTTTGACAACACCGTCCATTTCTACAACCTCCAGGAGGGACTGTCCCAGCCGCAGATGCTGGTGGTGTCAGATATCGACGGTATGTCTCTTCATTTCCATTAAAAAAGACAAGGGTTGATAGAGTGGCCGTTTGGTTTTTAACTCTTTTTAATGATTGCATTTCTTTCAAAAAAAAAAAAATCAAAAACAAAAGGTGGCTCTGATCCATACTAGAAGGGAAACATCTTCTAGAAAATTTCATGTCCAGTTGCCTAAACTTATCTTTCCAAGCTTGACCGTGACCTGATTGACTGAGAAAATTCACAGATATCTTTTTTTAATAAACAGAATGATAATTGACTCCTTTTGTGGAATTAAAATGTTGAAGCTAAGTTGCTGCCAGTTTGATTCTCCTGGAAAAGACAAATGAGAGATTTGTAAATGGAATAGTCAGATATGACGTCTCCAGGTGGTATTTTGTGAGTAGTGATATAAAAAACTATTTTTGTCAATGTCTTTTTCAGATGTTTTTATACCGTCTCATGACAGCCTGATGGTGAACCTAAAAGAGAGCAAAGAGGTAGTTCTCTTCCTTCTTCACCCTGTAACATGTTATAATGAACAGTTGGTAAAATCTAGTGTAGCTCAAAAAAAGAAACACCAGTTGAAACAACAATCACTTCATGCATGAGGATCTTAGAATTGGTCTTCCTTCCTCAGCTTGTGAAGGAGCTTTTGACGTCGCTGCCGGCCATGTTCAGCCAGAGCAGAGAGACCCACAGTGCCCTCGGCCCCGCCTTACAGGCAGCCTTCAAGCTGATGTCACCCACAGGCGGTCGCGTCACGGTGTTTCAGACTCAGCTTCCAACTCTGGGAGCAGGGAAGTTGCAGTCAAGAGAGGACCCAAACCAGCGTTCCAGCACAAAGGTTCACAGTACTTTAATTTATATTATAATTTGGATTCAGTCAGTTTTGGTTGGAGACATTTTTTTTTATAGAATCTTACTATTAATTAACAGCTCTGTCCTCAATTATTGGATGCTGCTCTTTTGGCAAACTAATGTTTGTTGTGATTGGAACCTCATGACCTCCTACTTTCTGACTAACAACTCTTCAGGGAGTGCAGCACCTGGGTCCTGCCACTGATTTTTATAAGAAACTTGCACTGGACTGTTCCGGACAGCAGATTGGAGTGGATCTTTTCCTGCTCAGCTCCCAGTATGCCGACCTTGCATCATTGGGTAAGAATAGCGTTTCTGCCCATCCTTCCATCTCACAACTTCAGATCATGTGTATTATTTTACCTCCTGGGGAAGCACTTGTATCATTTATGATCAATTTCATCTCATAGTTGACTTTTATTGTCTAAACTGGGGGTCACCAACTGGTGGACTCAGGTCCGGTTCTGGAATCTGAGAAGCTTTTAACCGGACCACTGGACATTTTATGTGGCATGAATTTATGGTAGTTTTGCTCAAACAATAATTTTCATCAGGCACAGCTTTGACAGCCCAGCTGCGGGGTCTTCAGATGCTCTCTTACAACCTCGTCCAATCATGTTAGACCTATAGTCTGTTTACGCTCCAAGATGAAAAGCATTTCAGATAACTTGTTCAAAAATTAGATCGTTTGACTTTAAGAACGGGGAATATGTGTAGTTCTCTAAGAACAGGCGACTAGACGACCAATCCGTTTAATCTACTGTGAGTCTTTGGAGACTGTAAAAAGTGGCAAAGATAAACTCCACTATGATTCTAAACATGAAATGTTTGAGGAAACTTAGCAACAAGGATCTAAGGTAATAACCATGAAAATAAAAAAACTCGGACTTCTGTTAAATGAATCGTGTTTTCCGAGCCCTAATCCTGTGCGCGACTTCTACTACTTTGTGGTGCAACTGGATTCATTATATAAAAAAAAAAATCTGCTGAACCAAGGCTGTATTTTAAAAGTAATTTCGACTTTTATTATGTTATATTTTTGCTGTTCAGTTGAAATTTGTTCTTTAAAGCTCAGAGAGTGAAGTATGTTGTTAAGATGTATGCAGTACAGTCTTTAATAATATACTGTAACCAAGAAAAGCACCAAAAAGCTTAATATATTCTTAACGTTGCCTCTAGTTTTTATGCTTTTCCAATGATGCATAGATTATGCTTATGGACCCCTTTACAGGGGGTGAGATGAGGTTACGGATCATCCTGAAATCCTGGTCTTAACGATAAATTTGGGACACATAAATGGTTCGAAAGATATCTAAATTGTCAGAATATTTATTTTTCATCTTTATTGTTTTTATTTTTCCTTTTCCACAAGAACACATGTCTCAAACTCGAGGCCTGTGGGCCAAAATTATCCCTTCACAGCAATTTATCCATCCGTCCGACATGATTTCCTTTCTTTCCAAGATAGGAACATTATTGTCATAGAAGCAAAGCAGAAGCAAGATAAAAAAAACACAACAGGTGTCCTGAAAAAAAGCCTTTTTTAAATAAGTATATTTTTTGAGAGCAGTATGTGTGATTGGGGGGCTTTATTTGCAGTTAGATTTCTTGTTACAAAATACCTCGATAAGATTTTAAGTCCTTATCCCCCACCTTTACTCCTGTCAATATCAATTGGTAGAACATGTTTGGTTCTATTTCATCGGTAGGATAAAGGTAGCAGGTTTTGAACTTCTAAATCTGAAGATGTAAATGTTCCTCCAGATCTGTTACAGCTAACCAGCTGTTTTTCTTTTTGTTTTTGATGGGTTCTCCGGGAATGATGACAGAATTGAGATTGTTTGGTGACCTAATGCCATGTTGGAAACTAAACCAAAAAATGGTTGTAAACAATGCAGGGAAAGGCTCCAACTTCCAGACATTTCTGGGTGGATGTTTAAATCAATTAGCTGTGTTCTTTTTTTTCAGCTTGTATCTCCAAGTTTTCAGCTGGCAGCATCTTTTTCTACCCTTCCTTTCACCACATCCACAATCCAGCGCAGCTGGAGAAGTTTCAGAAGGACCTCGATCGGTACCTCACCAGGAAGATCGGCTTTGAGGCTGTCATGAGAATACGATGCACTAAAGGTATCATGAATCTCCTCGGGTTTTATGTTGTTTTTTTTGTTTGTTTTTCTTGTTTGTTTTTTTTTTAGATCTGCATCGATTTACAAACTGAAATGATGTGTTTTCAGGTTTATCCATCCACACATTCCACGGCAACTTCTTTGTGCGTTCCACTGACCTGCTGTCCCTGGCTAATGTGAACCCAGACTCTGCTTTCGCCGTTCAGATGTCGATCGAAGACTCTCTTGCGGACTCATCTCTTGCCTGTTTCCAGGCTGCTTTGCTCTACACATCCAGTAAAGGTAAACCAAAACCAAAAACCTCCTTACTTCTATAAACACAGGATTCCTTTTCCTATTCAAGTGAAAATTATGTGGTTGTATCTGTTGAATTGTTTATTTTTGGTCTGATGTAGGAAAAAGGCGTATCAGAGTCCACACTCTGTGTCTGCCTGTCGTCAGTCAGCTGAGCGATGTTTACGCCGGAGCCGATGTTCAAGCTATCACATGTCTTCTGGCCAACATGGGTGAGTATAAACTGTAAACGCTCCGCTTTCTATCACTGTTTCACTGGAGGTTATGTTGCACACTTATGATGCTGTTATATATGAGCCATACCAGGACATCTCTTGTTTCTAAAGGTTCAGCAGATATTTTAATTACAGCTGTTGCTCCCTCCTCAGTCGTATTGATCGTCTCTCTTTGTGTTGCAGCTATCGACCGGTCGATCTCATCCAGCCTGTCAGATGCTCGTGATGCTCTTGTAAATGCTGTCATGGACTTTGTTAGCGCCTACAAAAGCAGCGTGTCGAACCTGCAGCAGTCTGGAGTTGTGGTCCCTGCAGCTATGCGTCTTTTCCCCCTCTACATTCTGGCCCTACTCAAACAGGTTAGAAACCTCACATTGTCTGAGTCCAGGCTTTCTGCTTGCTGTGGCATTATTAAAGTCTGATCATACAAGAAAAAAACATCGCAATCCAAACAACCCTTCTGTTTTTTACTGTTTAGATGTTATGTTTCTAAATTTCTAAAAACAAGCTCTAATCAGACCTCTTCATTTGTTTGTCCATCGATCCACTGATTTTATCTACCCTGTTAAAGATCCCATCAATTCTCATTGGTTTAAAAAAAGTCAGGACAAGCTTTGTTTAAACTGCATCATTTGATCAACATGGAGCATTTTTATAATTTTAATCTTTAGAAGACGCTAATACTTTTTTTTAGCACCTGATCCTACTACATGTAGGTCTCTATGTCGGTGTCTCTAAGTCAGCCTAATTCCACTGCCGTGTTATACACTTCAGACTGGCCTTCTTTTTTTTTTTTGTAACTTTATTTTTATTGGAATTTTTGGAATATTTCTCAAACAGAAAAATCAAACATTACAAAAAAACTAAGAGAAAACAAAACAGAACAAACAAAAGAAGTATAACATAGTGGGGGGAGACTCTTATTACAGTATCACAGGATTCAAGGGTACCGTTCGTATCCAAAATTAGTCCTGTAAC
>JAUZNJ010024649.1:0-16825 GCA_034780135.1 Jordanella pulchra | reverse complement strand
GAAAACCGCGCAACCCGTGCTGAAACAGGTTCCGGCACCAGAACCGGCACGGAGCCGCTGCAATGGAAAAGCCCCCCCTGAGTTTTCAGTAGTCACCTGGTGACATTTTGATGGACAGATGGGGATGGTCTGCATTGCTATGCTAACTGATGTTGTTTATTAATGTTGTTTATTAAGATTAGGGGGAGCATTGACATACTGAATAGGATGGGCTCTAAGATGGACCCTTGGGGAACACCACAGGGGACTTCTGTGGTCTCTGATGTAAAGTCCCCTACTGATACTATTATAGTCCCTTTCCTCCAAGTAGGATTTAAACAAGTCCAGTATGGTACCAGAAAGGCCAACTCAGTTTTCCAAGGGCTGATCAACAGTGTGAAAACTTGGTTCTTCCACAGTCTGCATGTATATGGACGTCACTGAATGCCTTGACAACCACTCTGGGACAATGGAAATAAATGTTTCTTTTTTGTTATCTGTGAAGTTACAGGGCACCACCTGCCACCTACCATCTCGTGAATGATAAAACCAATCAAATTAGCATCAAATTTTGGAGCCATTTGAAACTGAAGTTGCAGGACTGGAATTTAGATGACAACATGAGCCTCAGGTTAAATGAACTAGAAAAAAGTGTCAGACTAACATACAGTAATACAGATTAACAATGTCAGCTTTGCTTATGCTAACCCAGATGCAGACTGACTCATTTTCATGTTTAGACAAGAAACTGTCAAGTAGTGTACTCTGGCACACCTCCAGTGTTTGCAGGCAGTGTTTGGATCAGTTCATGCTACAGTGTGTGTCTGTTTATGGAGGTCTGAAGGCTGTGCAGGCATATTTGTGTGTTTAAAAGCTGCACTCATGTTCAGCAATCTCTGAACTCTGAGTCCTCTTGTTAATGTTTATAGTGTGTATCACAGTAAGTGTAGCAAGTAGGAGCATTACTGATGGGAAGATTTAAGAGGAGCTAGAAACACTGCACATAGTCATTTTAGAAAATCCGGGTGGATAATTGAGGAGCATAAATTAAGCTGATAAAGTTTGGAATATTTAGCTGTATTTCATCACCTTTAAATAATTTCAAGAATATTTTAGGATTATTATTATTTACAGCAGATTTAAATTGAGATTAATGGGGACCATTTTATGAATAGAGGTTTGTAAGAAATGTGTATATAAAGTCAAATTAAACAGTTTTTATTTGATCCCACCTTACTGGATAAGAACCAAACATTTTCTAACACTTGGTGCAGTAGATTTAACTGTAAAAACATAAAACTAAAACTAGTTCTGTGAGGGATACTAATCAGTGAATCACACAGGTGTTTGGTTTTCCTGTAGATGCCACAAAGAGAACAGCGTGAGAACTGTCTCGATGTCTGAAGAGGGTTCAGACGGTGAGGCAAGGCAGAAAAACTCATTCTGTGGTGGAGTGTTTTGCCCTGTTTTGGCTTGTTGCATAACATGCACGCACTCAAAGCAGATATCTGTACCACAGATCTATGGTTGGACAGATGTGTTATGTTCTGGTTTAGTTTCACTGTTGCAATGTTTAACGGCAGTCAGAGACGCGCCAGTGAAATGTCTTCCATAATAAGAAGGGGAAACATCACGTAGCTTGTTGTCCAACAACAAGGAAGTCGACACTTGGCTCACATGAAGCTTTAGTTAGAGGTTCAGTTTTTGGCAGTCTGACTCTTTAAAAACAATGTATGTCTAACTTATTCACAAAGCAGGTTGTTTGTTTCCTCTCTCACCTCTATGCATCCGGTTTCGGCCTGTTTCAGTGGTAACCAAATCCAAGGGGGGCCCAGGGGGCCCATCATGTCATTAGAGGGACACACACAAGATACTAAAAGATTTAAGATTATGGATATCGTGGCCACTTGATTCCATGTTGGTCTGTTTTTGGGGAGTGACAGTGAGGTGTGTGAAACAGGAGGGCTTACAAAGTTGCTCCTATGGGTTGTTAAAAATACGAATGTATTGTCAGTCAGAAAGCACAGCTACCATCAGATCGTGGAGATTTTTCCCATTCTGAACAGGTTAAGACTAATTACAGCTTTTCCATTGTGGCTGAGAGGGAAGGGCGGGGGGGTGATTTGCATACATCCAAATGTGATGCAAATTTTAACCAAATTTTTACAAAGTCAAAAAAAGAAAAGGCCATTAGATGTGTTTCGATCCACTGGAGCGGGTTAACCATGCTTTGGATAAGATTATGTTACACTTGGCTGTAGTAGATAGGAAGTAGAGTTAGCCACCTAGCATGGACCACAGATAAGTGATGGACAAGGCTTTTAGCTCATAGTTTGTACAAAAAAAAGGTATGTCCAGCTACATCCACTTCCATCTTCCTAGCACTGCTCTCTTCAGGACTGAGATGCTTGATGTTTCTCCAGAAATCTGTTACACTACACTACAGCTGCCTTCACCTTCCAGCCTCTCTCTGGTTCTTCCCTGGGGACTTGGTGTATCTCCAGTCTCCCATGTTGTTTTTTTACTAATGTTTCTATCATTTGGGATGACCACATCCATCACTTTGGCCGTCCTCAGCTGCTTATCAATGATCACAATGTCCAGTTAGGTGAAGACAACCATTTTGCCTGTATCTGGAAGTCTCACAGGATCTTAGCTCAACTAAGCTAAACTGAGGGTCCCCAGTTTGTGTTCTGCATAGATGTTTCTATCAGCCACTTGGTTATGACGTTCCAAGTATTCCTTTCCTGACGTTCCATGTGTTCCTTACCTGCTAGTATCTTACACCCAGCTGTAAAACACTGGATTGTTTTTTTTGTTTGTTTTTTGTTTTTTTTGCATAGCCTGCAACTGGTATGGTAGATCTGGGCTTCGTATTCCTTGATTTATTTAGTCCAGTTAAAACCAAAAACTCATTTAGATTAAAACCTCTTTTCCAAGAGTGACCTGGATAAAACATCCACTCATATAAATTCTTACAGAAGGAAAATCATTGAAATACACACATTTTAATACCTCACAGAGAGCATGATTAACAGTTTGCAAAGTGCAGTCACAACCTCTAATCATGCTTTTTACTCATTTATGACAGACATATCTCAGAACATGCATCATTAGGATGTCTTGAGAACACAGGCCATAAAGTTTATACAACAATGATCTCCAGGGGGAGAACTTACACGCATAAGGGATAGTGATTGGGCAATTGCGTGTAATTAACAGTTGTGTACTCTATAGCTGCAGCCAGTGAGAAAATGCAATGTGCAGAGATAAATAGAATCCAATTTCTTTAAAAACTAAATTGAAGCATGCATAAAAAGCAGGTCTCCATGGTCTAACAGAGGTGAAAACTGGAGGTGATCAAATGATTTATAGCTTGCAAAGAAAAACAGGAATTATTTCTAAAGAAGAAACACAGTTTCCATCTTAACTTTGAATTGAGTTCATAGATGTTTAATTTAAAAGACAGATTCATCAGTTAAAATGCCAGTGCCTTCTACTGCAAGGGAGGCCCAGTTTAGATCGAAATCAGCTGAAAGGACATTGGCAAACCTCTCAGCTGCTCCCATATTCAGGGGCTGCCACAGCAAGTCATTGTGACTCTGTCACAGACATGGGAAAGGTTTTATAAGGAGAAATATGGCTGGGTGGTGAGAAAGAGAGGTAAGATAATCCACACTGAGGGGATGAACCTCTCAGAGGGGAGAATAGCTTGAGCAGAAGAGAGCTACGAGTACCTTGGAATAACACAGGGAAATGGCAACCATGAAGAGGCCACAAGGAAAGCAGACACCCAAATACCTGCAATGAGTGACCAGTTCTGAGAATTCAGCTCAATGGTAAGAACAAGGCCCAGCAATCAATAGTTATGCCTTGACAGCAATCAGACTCCCTGCTGGGGTAATGAGTTGGTCTAAGGGGGGAATTCAGGCCATTGATGTTAAAACACAAAAGCTTTTCCCTGCAGCAGAAGAAGGAGGCAGAGGCCTAGTAAGCATCAGTGCCACCATTGAAGATGAAACATCCAAACCCCAAGAATACATCAGGAAGATGGACCCATGGGATGAAGAGCTTAGTGAAACCCTCAGACACTGGAGGATAGAAAATGAAGGAACTGGGGCAAAAAATCTCTGCATGGGATGTACCACCGACAGATAGCTGTGCAACTTCCAGATACAAACAGATACAATGGTTGTGACCAACCAACCGGACATTGTGATCAATGATAAGCAGCACTGATACACTGGAGAAGATGCTCCAACTAATACCTGGAGAAACAATAGAGATCTCAGTCCAGAAGTCTGCATTTTGTCTCTTCTTCATGTCACGACATTGCTTTATTTTCATTCTCCTGTTGTACATTGATTAAATAAATCTCCAAATTCCAGTCCTTGCTGGCGCATTATTCAAGTGTGTGAAGCTTCCTTCTTTTGGACTTCTGGAAATTTCCCCAAGGATTCAGGGAATTTGTCTTTTCTTAGCTCCTCAATTCCTCCTGGTAACTCTTCATCCATCCTGCTCAGTTGCCCACCTGCCTGCCCATCCTTGAAGCAATCATTCAACTCTGTGCTCAATGCTGGTTTAAACCAGTTTGGAACAACCCGTCATCCACTGCCAAGCACAACCACCTGCCCCCCTCAGAGTCTGAAAGCAGATTCCCATTCACTCACATTCTGCCTCACCAACTTTTTGTCTCTTTAGTTCTGCCCTAAATCTCACTCAAGCTTTTGAAGATTTATTGAAATGAATTATATAATTTTATTTTCACCAGAATCATTCCTAAAGTAATGTAACAGTCTGTTGTTGTCTGGTCATCTGCTCCTAGAGCTGCCAACTGCAATGGGTCCTTAAGACCAATCATAAGTGAAGGGATTAACCTTGAGAAAAACATTATCCCTAAGAGGAATGCTCTGTACCATATCATTCTGTCAGCTGGGATTAAATGCAGTGCTTGGCTGTAACTAAGGTACAGTGAGAGCCAAGCAGTTGTATGAAGCATGTTCATACAATCAGACTTTAAATATTAAACAAGCAAAGATTAGAAATTTTTGAGTAATTGCATGAAGTTTCTCTGATTTAACCTCAATTAATCACAGGTTTGGCCTCTGCCTGACTTCAATCTGCCATCAAGGAGCCGACTCTCCAAAACACTGAAACACACTGGATTTTTAAGTGGTAGAGACCTCCTTGATGTTTCTTGATGTCTCATATATATTTACGAGATGAATGGGTGCTCCTGATTTCATCCGCAAAACAATCAGAATCACATCTTAGACCCATAACAAGAGACTTCACTTCCTTAACTGGATAAAGTACCATGCTGACCTGAAAGTCCTGGACAAACATCACTTTGCTATAAAATTCCTTGACTTTTATAGAAATGCTGTATCTCCATGTAGCATTTTTACGTATTTTTGTTTTGGTGATGAGGTGCTACACATAGACAAGTAAACATACAGTTAACATAAATATACATTTGAATCTAAAAATTGTTTGATAAAACAAATTCAAATTGTATATGAAGAGCAGGGTGGCAGTTTCTAAACATCTACAGAATAAAATTTGATTAGATATTATACACAGATATGTGCTGAGATGTTAAGGGTTTGATTGATTTGTTCTGTTTTTTTTTTTTTCGTTTTTTTGTTTTCTTGTTTTCTTGTTTACCAATAAGGTGTCAGTGGGGGACCTGATGTGATGTTTTGGTCGCAATGGACTGCCGCTTCCAGCCAGAGGGGAGAGTCTGGAATAATTTGTGTCCAGGATGGAAGGCGTCAGCTGCAACTTCAGCTGCTGGCCTCTTGGTCCTGGAAGTGTACAGGTCGTTTCTGCAGAGCCAGTGGTGTGTAGAAGTTGTTAGCAGGCTGAACTTCATAAGCAGCGGCAGTACAGTAAGTACATCCATCCTCGGACCTACCTTATTGGTGGGGCAGATGATGTTTAGGTCCTGAGAAGTTGCACAGGATTATGGGGGAGGGAAGAGATGCACTATTTCTAAGGTCCATGACCATCTATACTCTTCCCAGACTGTTTCTTGGAGCCAAAGTTTTTTTGGAGGGTGTTAAAATGATTGTATTAGATCAGAATGATGCAGGTATAGTACGACTGCATCTGATCTCAGATAACCCATAAAGACAATATCTCTGGTCTGCATGGAACCTGCATAATTAGACTGGGTCAAAGAACTGGAATGTGTGTTTAAAGAAAAGAAATAAATAATCAGAGATAAATGGACTCATGTAGAGCCCCCCCCCAACACACACACCTACATGCCCCCTTGTTGACAGTAACCACGAGTGTTTTCATGGCACACATTCATTCCACAGCCCTCTGGTGACTCCTGTTTGCTCTGTTGGGGTCCGGTTACGGGGAGGCGGTGGTCCTCTGTGTTTCCTATGATTACCTTTAACCTTTGACTATCCAAATCAACTGGCCCAAGCTTTATAAATGTACATCTCACACCAAATGTTTATATTACTGTTTTGATGATTTTCTAAACACCTTTATATTGTTTTCTATTCTGTTTTTTTATATTTAAGTAAATGTTCTCTGGTTGACTTTAAGTAGTTTTTTCTGCTTTCTTCTCCCCTCCTCTCTCTTCACATTTTCTACACTTTCCATTAAAGCACGCCCTCCTCCCTAATACCTCCCCCTCTCCTCCCTCCTCTGTGCCAGAGGAGAGGAGATCTCAACCAGAGAGCTGACAAAGCACAGCAGAGCTGAGCTTCCAACCCCAACAACACATTCCTACAGCTGTTCAAAGCTGAGGAAATCCTCAGATTCGAGGTAGGCTTCCCTGCAGCTGGGGGTGAACATGACTTCACTGCAACGAAAAGCTTTCTAGCTGGACAGACGCTTGACTTTCTCCTCCGGCTGTGATTATTTAGAACTGATTTTCTCTCTCTTTTATATTCAGAATAAAACTTTATGATTTTAATGCTGCAGTCCTGGACGATTTTAAGGGTTTTCCTGCCAAATGCTTGCAGTTTGGGTTCAGTGGATACTTTTTGAATTTTCTTTACACTCATCTTATTTTGCTTATAGGTAGATTCCAGCATCAGACAGTGATTCTTGAAAAGCAGAGATTACTAAAGAAGACAGACGTCAGGACGTCTCATATCAGGACAGAGCTGAAGGAGTCGGTATAACACAGTCCAGACCTTCAGCGTTTCACCTATTAACCCTTGTCCATCGACCCCCCCAAGTAAACATACCGAGGAGCATCTCCAGAGGAACTCAGAGATTAACTTAAACTCTGTGAGGCATTTTCTCTAACTGTCCCCCGCGGCAGCTGCCGTGTCCATGGAGGGTCAAACTCAGGCTCCTATGGGGGACTCGTGTCTCCCCTCTTCTCACTCTCCAGAGGGGGAAACGGTGTGTGCAGCTCTAGCTCGATTTGAGAACACTTTACAGGAAGCAATCAGGGACATCCAAGTGGAGGTCAGCACTTTTAAGCTTGAGATAGAGCGGCGTTGTGACGAGACACTCAGCCTGAGCGGCCCCCTTGGCCGAGCTGTGATCCAGCTCCAGCAGGAGAACCAGCAGCTCAGGACCCAGATGGAAGCTCTCACGAGGCAAGTGGAGCTTCTTAATGGTGGAACATGTGAGTGGAACGCCATAAGCAATAACCACAGTCAGAATCACAGGGAAGACGTTCAGAAGAACCACCAGGATGTAAAGGAGGTGATTCATGGGAAAGGTCGAGCGAGCACCCAAAGCCAGGCTCATCACCTCATGCAGAACTTCTCTTTGGAAAACCCGCCACAGTCCTACAACAGGCTCAGCGCTCAGTCCAGCCGTGCCAACCGCTCTTCTTCCCCAACAATCTGCAGCGGCCCTTCAGCCGGCTCCAGAGGCTCCTCCATGGTGGTGAGCCCCGGGACGAGCAGCAGCCCCTCCATCACACGCTTCTCCAGCCGAGCGACCTTCTCTGTTTGCAGCATGACCAACGTGAGTTGAGCAAAGTTAGATCCTGCACTGTCTGCTGTGTTTTATGGCCATTTAATTCCTGCATCCTATAACTATATTAAATCTGGATTCATGATCATTCATCTCATGTTAGTTGATTATTTTTTCATTTTTAATTTAACTATTCTACACATTTTCTACTGTCTGTGTCAAATATTTTACCCTGTGGCCCCAAAAATAATGATGCAACACCCATAGAAACACATTTAATTATTTCATTCATCATTTTAAATGAATAATTATTAAATGGAGAATTTTACAATTTAATGTTATATTTAATGTTTGAATTGTATATTAGACAAAAAGATAGCTGAAAAATATCTACTAACTTGATGGTTATTTATTTCATGGGACATTCACATGTATATATTTCTTCATATATATTGGCCCTCCATAAACCGCAGGGATTTTATCACAATGATTATCAAAAACCACAACCTGTAACTTGGTGGAACTTCTAATCAAAAATACTTCGACATAACATGTGTATTTAGCTAATATTTCCAAAGCAATGTGTAGCGTTTTCAGATGTTTGTATTTCTGTATTAAATATCAAGTGTTTAAGCTAATTAAATGTTTATGTTTGTATTTTGCAGATAAATTCCTTTTTCTTTAATTCATTCAGTATCACTGTTGACCAGGCTTTTTTCAGTTGTCCTCAGTCACCAGTTTTCATTCGTAATGTTCATCTTGCGTTACCTTGAGCCAGTCTACGTTTGTGTGCTCTTCTATCATCCTTCACGTTGAAAGAATTTCCCTTCTGGCCAAACACTGCTTTACAACTGCTGAAATGTCCATCCCTACACTGTGATGATTTTTAAAGAAACACCAAATGCATGTTTGACTTAATTGGAAAGTGAAGATAAAAAAGCAAAAAAGGGATACTTCAGCATGTGGTGCAGAAAGATATTGTAGTTTGAATGAAGCCCTCTGGCGCTGTGGACGTGTCGTAGGAGAGCATGGCTGTGTCACTGTGGTTGCACAATAGCTCTCTGCCAGGATGCTTAAGGATTTATGAAGTGCAGTAATACGAGTCGAGGCTCTTGGGAGGCGAGGCTGGTGTGGTTGAGTGGTTTCTCAGACCTGAAACAAGTATGTGAAATCAGAGTTGTGAAATGCAGACCCTGGTTTGTTTTGCCTGAACCACGTGGATCCAGTTTGAATAATTTAAGTTGAAACTGTTTTGTTACGATTCTTGTTTGGACAAAAAAGAATTATTGGTCTGAAGAGAAACTTTTTTAAAGGAGTCATAACCTGTGATTTTACATTTGAAATTCTTTTGAAATAGTCTTTGAATAATTTCTAAACATTGTTTAATGAATATTCAGACCGCTTTTTATCACCGTTAGTTTTCTCATGAGGCCACAAGCAAGAGTCTAACTTGTGTGTATGACTGTTCATTTGGATGTAGCATTAGCAACATTAGCAGTTAGCCATGCTCCATCTATTATTGTTTTCTGGTCTCTGACACAAGACCTAAAACCTACACAAGCAGAAACAATAGGTGATAGCAAGGTGGGCTAATGCTAATGTTAGCCAAGGTTAGCTCCTGCTCCTCCTTTCAGGGATGTTATTTAAGGAGGAGGACCAAAATTACTCTTTGTGGAGAACTTTGTGGCCTTTTCTGCTTTGAAAACTTAAACACTCTGGATTTTCTGACAGATTTTACTTGAAGCCCAACAGCAACACACACAATTTAACATGAATTTAAGATTTCTTTAACTATTAAATGATTTTAAAAAGGTGCTAAACCTCACTTAAAACAACACACTCTTGTATTATTTACTTTTCTCTTAATCCCAGCAGTAAATAGCAGCATCAGTGATGACAGAAAAAGTCCTGTTAAGGTTTTTGTGCCTTGTGGTTTGGAGTTCTTACTAGAAATACTTTTACTGTCACTTTGGGATTTTCTGAATTCACAGTTACAAAACCTCCTGATTCTCATTTTGCTTCTAAGGTATTTTCTTGGTGTGATTGATTTAAAACTTACTAAAATGACTTGGCTTTAAACCAAATCTATTTAGATACACATAGTAAATACAAGCTGTGAAACAGCTTCGTAGTTCAGAGCTTTCCTGTTGCCAGAGTTTATTGAGCACAACGCATTTATCTTTATGGATTCGTTCTTTTATGTAGAAAGCTTGTTCTGTGGTTTAGAAACTAAAAGCCTGCAGCTCCTAAACTGGAGGGTCAGGAGACCCAAACTCAGGGTCCGATGGTTTTCACAATCATTGTGATGTAATCCCTCAGGTGTATGGGGAAAAAACCTACCATATAGAATACAGAAGGTCCCATCAAATCAATAAATGTACCATTTATTTATCTAATATTAAATATATCAATAATTAATGATTCGTCCCATTAATAGTTAAATAACATTTAATACATGAATGAAATAATTGTCTTTTTTTTAATAATTTAAAGTGAATATAATAACGTCACTTTATATTTGTAGAAGTAATGCAATTTATTTTTAGGAATTCTCCAGACTGCGGCTTTATTATTTTTGGAGTCACAATGCAAAGAAGAAAATCACTTTATTCACATTGTTTAACCAAATATTTGGTAATTAAAAACACTTGACAACTTATTTTGCATTAATACTTAAATGTCACACATTCTTTTTTTCTGAGGATATTAATACTATACAGAAAAGGATTTTCAAACGTATGAGCCGACATGCTCTCATCATGCTTCCCTCGCTTGTCTCTGTATGCATTTGGCAGAAAGAGGAGAGGAATGTTTTTGTATGAAATCAGGTGATCAGAGCCAAACCGACACAAGGCCAGCTTTGTTTCAGTCTGTCTCTGCTGTGGACGATCCCCTGCTGTCAACTTAGCACAACCCACAGCGTCACACAGCCTCAGAAAATATGCAGATTCATTACATCTGTGGACAATAGTTTGCTGCTCAGCTCCAACCTGTTGAGCTTCTGTTCCTGTTTAAATTGGCTCCCGGTGCTGCGTCCTCACCTGTGTGTTAACAGCAGCTGAGGTAGATCCAGTTCACAAGGTTCAGGTAGCTGTTCAAGCAGGTCTATTGACACAGTATGGAGGGTTAGTGTCATGATCCGTGTTTCTTTGTTGTATTTTTGAAGCTTCCTGCTGTCTCTGTGCTCCCTGTGTCGTCTTGTCTTCCCCTTATTGCTCCCAGGTGTGTCTTGTTTCCCTGATTGCCCCACTATGTATATAATCCCTCCTGTGTCTCTTGTTCTTTGTCGGGTCCTTGTCTGAGTTCCCCTGTGTTATCCTCGAGTGTTTGTTGGAATTACTTTTGCCTCTCGTAAGTCCAGTGCTACCGGTGTTAACCCTAGACTCCATTAAGCCGTGCTGCCTGGTCTGAGGACATCTTCTGCTGCTGTATTGTGGACATTATCATCATTAAAACCATCATTCTCACCACTTCCTGGTTCCAGCCTCTGCCTCACCACCTCCTAAACAACCGCTTCCTGACAGTTAGATCCTATGCTGGTAGTGATTGGTGCCAGAGAGATACGCAGAGACGTGTCTGCTCTCCAGCTGTTACTGTGCAGCCTAACCAGGACTTAGCAAGTCCTCAGTAACACACACACACACACAGGCACACATTCTTACATTGCTTTATGTGCTGAGAACCATGTGTTGATTCCCTTCGACTTCTATTGATTTTTAAGTCCTGTTTAGTCCGTTCTGTGCCCTAACCCTGACAATAACACTTAAATGAAACCTCACCAGAGCATACAGTACCTAACACTAACGTAACACTAAACTCAATTAACACCTTAGTCCTACACCTAGCGGTTAGCATACAGGACATGAGGACCAGCAACATGTCTTCTGTTTGGGACAAACGTTCCTTTATGATGGTGAAAAGCTGGCATCACTCCGATGCCAAACTGAAGCACACATTCATAAACATTTCCAATAAAACAAACCTGCAATGGGCTCCAGTGTAAACGTTGACTCCTTTCTATGATAATCAAGCATTTATTTCTGTTATTAAAACAGTTGAATCTGCAGCTGGATCAGTTCTTGGAGAGATAACAGCGTTCAGCCTCCTCCTCAGTCCTCCTTACATTCCTGTTTGCTCTATAGTTCTTTTCTGGCTTTGGAAAATGTTCTCCTGGAAACAAAAGCTCCTGATTATTCACCATGTAAACCAGTGTCCCACTGAGCATCATGAACTCGTCCATCAGCTGTTTCCTCTCAGGCAGGCGGCCGGTTTAGAGAGTTTGACTCCAGCTGCTCTCCACACCAGATCTTTGTTTAATCAACTGGTCTGATGCTGTTATGTTCTGACCACTGTCTGCTTCTCGTCTCCCTGCTTAATAAAATTCCACATTTTTGCACGAAGAGCATGGAGGTCACATGAGGGTCATTCATCACACTTCATACTGATTGGAGTTAATGTCTATCTGTGCGTCTGGTTTGAAAAACATCATGTTTGTATCAATGAGCAGAAAACCAGAGCTTGATTTTTATCTCAGTGAACCCTTGTGTCACTCATCAGATCGACTCGTTAGCAGAGTCCAGACATCTGCAGAACCTAAGAGCTGGAACGAAGGTTTCACTCTACGACGCAAAAGCAGCAAATTAATCACCAAAACCGAGTCACTAGGCCCACTGTGAAGCATTTTCTCTGTCTGCCGCACAGCTAAGAATGGCTGTTGTTGGAGGTGGCAAACAGAGGAAGGGATGAAAGAGAAAATCACCTTCCAAAGAACAGAGCAGCAAGCAGCCAGATTTATGTGAAATGTGGTTTCAATCCTGAGCAAACATCTGCACTTTCACTACGTTCTGCTAAGAGCCTGACGATGAGAGCAGACTAAAACTTCATCAAAGCGTTCAGAGTGATGTCATGGTGAGGTTAGGACTTTTAGATGACATCTGTTTGGGTTTTAGGTCACGAAACTGCAGAAAGTCAGACTGATTGTTTCGTTTCTGTCGCAGCAGCTGGAGCTCTGTCCTCCAGAAACTTTACACAACCTAAACCTGATGTTATCTCTGCTCCATCTTTACATGTAGAACTACGGGATTTTGATTTAGACAGGTTTAGAAATTATAGTCCAGACTAAATTACACCACTATTACGCATGAGAACGAGGCCTTTGTTGTTGACTCAGGAAATACGGTGCTCGGTGCCCAGAATGAAGAGAGTTTTCAGACTCAGCCTGCTCTGTTAGACTTGGATTATGATGGAGGCCAAAAACAGATAGTTAACGAGTTAACATTGTTGTTGTTGACCTGTGTTTCATCGTAAGAATCGCCCAATCGCAGGCTGACAGTCTGTCGGTCTCTCTTCAGGATGCCGGCACTCGCTCATCACCCCCCCACACATCTCTGCTCCTCACTGTCTGGCTGAGAAAGCCAAGGACAGTTTGTATTTCCAGCCTGTTTCCATGATGACTAAACGTCTCACGGTTTCCGTCTGTTTGAGAAAACAAACCCTAATCTGACATCGATTTCTTCATCCACTGTGTTGTGCTCCATGGCCTCAGATTCACCCCCAGATCCCCTCCCCAGCCCCCACCTAACAGCTATCAGACCGATTTCTGATTTCAGTTTTGTGGTTTTAATTACAGTCTTTGCCCCAAAATACTGCCTCATGACTCCGAATGCAGCTTCACAGAAAAAATTAAGAGCTCATCTGTGACCCTGACCTGATCTGAATGTGTGTCGCTTCACCGCATGCTATTAAGTTTTCTCTTGGTCGTTCTTGGATGACGCATTTCTGCTCTGAAGTGATGCTTTGGCAGCCTGGCCTGGTTTTCGGGGCCTGTTTGTTAGACATTAAAGCAGAATTGTAATGACAAGAAGAAAAGATGGGTTGAAGTTTAAGAGGTTGTAACCGGGGTTTGTGTGTGTAGCCTACATGCTGGGGGTTTTACTGAGGTATGCAGCCACTCCCTGGCTGCCCCTGGCTCTCTTAATGACTTCCAGACAATAGGCCATATTCCTGTCATCATCTCTGTGGAAGCAGGTTAATAATACATGACCAGGCAGTGGGACAGCTCGCCCTCACTGCCCTGCAGCACCACGGAGACTCACTGGCACTCAGCTTGAGGAGATGATAGATTTCAAGGACGCCTCCTTGGCATCGTCAGCTAAATCCACCCTGAGAACTCTTGGATTTCTTCATTGTTTCCCAGCGGCAGTATTTTGAAGTCATGCCCTGAGGGTGTTTTAAGAAAATTTTGCTGCAGAAGGTGGGTGACACAGGGGGAAAGGTTAGTGCCTGGAAAGATGGGACCACAGGAGCTTTGAATCAGGCTTTAACTACAGGAGGACATAACATTCAGCCATTAAGGAGTTAATCTAACAGTTAGTGCTGCACTGACTGACTGATCTTCACAGTTTGGACCAGTGGTTCTCCTTTCTACACACATATCCTGTCATTGAAGACTAAAGTTGCTGTTGCACTGTAACACGTCATGTTATGTATGTTGGTTAATGCTTAATGAAATAATAATGAATGGCTTTATAGGGCAGGTTAC
Organism: Jordanella pulchra; assembly: GCA_034780135.1. Classification (NCBI taxonomy): domain Eukaryota; kingdom Metazoa; phylum Chordata; class Actinopteri; order Cyprinodontiformes; family Cyprinodontidae; genus Jordanella; species Jordanella pulchra. The sequence goes on along the minus strand of JAUZNJ010024649.1, from coordinate 2,406 downwards.
CGTTGTAGGTTCTTGCAAACGCCTTACAAATGGACTCCCCCCATCAGTGAGGTCTAGAAGCACTAGATTTATTTATCCATTCAGCAAAGGCAGTAAATGGCATTTTAAATGAGCCCTTGGATGATATGTTACCTTCTGTAAGTTGAAAAAAAATACTACTTAAAAAGTAAAAAAATCTAAGTAAAAAAGTTTAAAAGATAATTAAAAAGTTAATAAATTAGGTTAAAAATGTAGAATATGTAAGTTCTGTATCAGCTGTGATTTTCTAAGGTTATGTTGTAACAAAAAAAACGTGTTTCTTTCACTCTGGGAGTTTTTTTATTGTTATTTTTTTGAGTCTTTTCTGTTCCCCAATAACATTCTTGGCTTGAGATTCCGATACTAAAATTATTTCACTAAGTTCCTTATAAAGAGTTAAGGAAAGCACACAAAAAAGAAACGCCCTTTGTGGAGCATCAAATCCTCTGTTAATTATAAAGTAATTCTGAGCAAATAAATCCTAAATAAAGCAACTCTGGAATTTAACATTCCAAAATAAGTTCAGTCCTTATTGGTGAAGACAGAGTATCTGAATCTACTGAAAAGTTTCCCAGGAGCAGTGAATCTTTTTCATCATCTGCAAACAATATCAGTAATTCTAACACCTTGTATATAATCATTAATGTACTTTTAATTTAATTATACTTTACTAAGGGAAGTTCGGTTTCAGTAGGACGTGGTGTCCAAGGTCGGGCTGGTGCTATGCTATATGCTATTTAGCATCTAGGCTGCTAGATGTGAAGCACTGCTGCCTGGATTCGATTCCGGAGTCTGTTTGTTCTCCCTTTGGGTTCTCTCGGGGTACTCCTTTTTCCTCCCACGGTCCAAAAACATGAACCGGCACCGGTTCCACCACGACCCCGAGGGATGAAGCAGGAGAAGATGGAGGGATGGACTATTCAGCATCTCACCCCTTTTTACAGTTAGAACCTCGATGCCACAATTTATCTAGAAATGAAAAACGTACAACAGTTCCTTTCTATGAGTTGGTTTATAAAACTGGGTTTATCTGGGTTTGCATCTTGTTCCGAAAAACACATTGGATCTCATCCAAAAACAATTTCTTTCTGAAATGGTTGATTGAGGAGAAAATGCTGCGTCCACCATCGTTCTTCTCTCTGTTGCTCCATGCAGTCAAACAGCTGATAGGAACAGAAAGTCGATGAGCTGAGCTCTATTTACATGCCTTTGTTTTAATAACTCTGTGATGTAAATTCAGGTAGCAGTTGATGTGCTGCTTTGCAAATACAGAATAATGAACCTTTTGTGCCCCCCCCCCCCTTAAAACAGCTCTCAGACTGTAATAACAGATGAACTTTGCATAATGAGGTTTTGTCCATTTATTTCTGCTGTTATTAGGTCACATTAAGCTGTTGAAGTTCTCCAAAGAATTTAGGTTCCGTAAAAAAGACCAGAGACCATTCTTTGGATGTTTAGAGGAACATTGCTTCCACCTGAATGGTTCCTTTTACTAAACATAATAAAACCAGAGTCCGGTCATTTGTTGAAACATTCAGGGAACTTTTGAATTTGTCAGTAAGATCCGTCCAGAGTAAAATCCTTCCTGCAGGATGCAGACAGCAGGAGTCCAGTCATCATTCAGTGAAGGTTCACATGAACATGTGAAGCAGACATCTACCTGAATAATAAAACCTGATTGTTTCAGACATTATTTCCCATCCTGCAGATGAAACTATTCCCTCTTTCCCCTCCTTACTCGAGTCCTCAGCCTCTCAGAACCACACTGTGTCTCATCTTGCCATATTTTAACACTCATGACCCGCCAGCATTCCTCCATGATGAGATAAACCAAAGACGCCGGCAGAAATCCCCTCAGCAGCGTGAGCAGAGAATTAGAGCAGATTATAGTGTTTTTGTTTCAAGACTTGGTCCGTTTTTCTACAGATAATCGTGTATAAAGTTATTAAGCTAGTTTTACTTTTAGCTCAAACTTTTCATCTTTTTCAGAAAATCACCTGAGTTCAGTCCTTTAAAGTTTATGACTGAATTAGTTTCGCATGTGGAAGTGCGAGGCTGAGATCATCACAGCCTAATGAGCCTGTTCTCATGACGCAGATAGAAGGTGTGCCCCCCCCCCCCCACTTTCTTTTAAAAATAGAAGTCCATTTTCTTTCTTTCTTTCTTTCTTTCTTTCTTTCTTTCTTTCTTTCTTTCTTTCTTTCTTTTTTTCATTCTTTCTTTCTTTCTTTCTTTCTTTCTTTCTTTTTTTCATTCTTTCTTTCTTTCTTTCTTTTTTTCATTCTTTCTTTCTTTCATTCTTTCTTTCTTTCTTTCTTTCTTTCTTTCTTTCTTTCTTTCTTTATTTTAAGGCATCAATAGATTAATAAAAATTAAGATTAATGAATG
>JAUZNJ010024628.1:0-16829 GCA_034780135.1 Jordanella pulchra | reverse complement strand
CCCAGTACTTTAATAAACTCTGTTTGTACTCTACTTCTCCTCGTGTCGTGGTGTTCTGCATGTGGGCTAAACAACTTTAAAAAAACCCAAACATGACAGGCTCCCTCTTGCCAAGACCTAAAGCATGCACTGAGGCGGTTCACAACTCAAAGTGAAGCAACCAGGATGAGAATCAGCTCCTCCAAGTACTTGGTTTTCGATTGGAAAAGGGTGGATTGTTGCTTTGAGTTGGGAGGAGAATTCCTCCCTCAATTGGAGGATTAAGTATTTTTGGGCCCAGTTCATAAGTGAGGGATAAGGGAGTGGGAGATCAATAAATGGACTGGTGCAGCTGCTGCTATAATGTGGATGCTGCAGAGGTCTGTTGTGGTGAAGAGAGAGGTGAGGATAAAGCCCAAACTCTCAATTTTTCTGGTAGGTCTACGTGAATGCCAAAGTGGCAGTGTAGCTTTACAGTTCAACTGAAAAAAGGAAAAAAAAATCCCACTTACCGTCACAGTCGGGAGGCTACCGTCTGGGAAGCTGGCCCACATATTTTAGTGTCTAATAAAGCTGTAGAGATCTCGGAGAGATCTCAAAGCTCACATTGACACTTAAAAACATAAAGCTGTGCGAGGTAAAGGTTGTTATTGTTAGACCTAGGGAAACAGGATGCTATAACTGCAGCTTGTTGAAGTAGGATTTTCTAATACAAAAGAGATAATATTTAGAACATTATTTTTATTTATGCATTTAACAGAAAGCTATAATTTGGTTTGCTGTTGTTACAGATTTAGTTTTACTAGCGAAGTTATTTTTGTACTACTACGGCATGATAAACCATGTTTGTTGGCCTCTGAGAAGCCTTGTCTAAATCTGTGTCTGTCAGGTTCTGGGCTTTACTTTAAGAAAGGTCTCTCCCCTTCGGCTTCCCGTTGGGGAGGGGTCTGGAGTGGAGCTGCACGCCTGAAGCTAGTTGGATCATCAGTCGAGAGGCTTTAAGGAGCCATCGGACCTCTCCTCTCCACCAGATGATTATCCCTCCATGGTAGTCTCTGGCTCTTTAAAGCCTTCTTCTGAAACGCTAGTTTTTGTGATTCTCTCGAAAGGACTTCTGCTTGTAGTCAACCCTCCTCACTTGCCCTGTGTTTATTCATTCTCAGGATCTGGCCAACTTCCACCGGTGAATCTGCCGGCAGCTTTCAGAGCCTCACCTGCCTGCCCGCTCCAGTCCACTGCTCGATCGCATCCTCCCCCCGTCGGAAGCCTTCCAAGAAGATGTAAGCTGAGACTCGGTTCCCCATCGCACTTTGCCCTTCTCTGGCCAGACCATTAACCTGTTCTCTCCGATTCGGACCTATATCCTCGGCTCTCCTGCAGAACCTTTAGATTGTTTCTTTTAAAATAAAAATAGTAACTCACCAGTTGTTTCCGGCTCTAATTCTGCATGTGGGTCAGACGTCTACCAACCATTATGACAGTGTCTTAAGGTTGAGCCAAGTGTCCTCTTTTTGGAAGTCTTAATATGGTCACTCTAACTTAAAAAGCAATTCCACATTTTTTTTCTTTTTTATGTTGCTCCAGACAATATTTAAATGGGCCCTGTGGAAAAACTAATCCACTAACAAACACTTCAATTCTGGTCTTGAATGTTCTTCAGAGTGTGCAGATTAATTAAAAAGTAGTTTCTGACCTTTATCCTATTTGTGAAAATGAAAATTTGATTTTCTTTTATTTCTCTCTTTTTTATCTGGACTCTTCACACCTGGTCTTAAAGTGTTCTTCGTGGTAGGTAAGTTTAATGAAACAAAGTATATGATTTATAAAACTTTATTCAATCTGGGAAAATTATCTTTTTTTAATCTTTGTTTTCTAAAGATAAGAGCAGTTCCTGATGAAAAACCACAATTCTTAGACTCTTCAAATCTGGTCGCAGTTGTTCAGTGTGTATAATTGTGAAGCAATGTGCAAATTTTCAAACCTGAATGTAATAACAGTGTGAAGCTTGCATATATAAATGGTGTGTCAGTAACTCGCATGCATAAAGAAAAACTGTTTTTTTTTTATAGGACAAGAGCTCCCTTGTGAATCAAGGCCCAGTGCAGTAGCGGTAAGATGCTCGTAGCCTGTTGATATAGAAGATTTCACACTAAAGGAATAATTCCTTCCATAATGAAATGCAGTAGCTATATACTCTACTTATTTAAAAATATTGGTTGCAATGCATTGAAAATTCCTGGTTGAAGAAATTAAAAAGAGGAACCCTAGTGGTGTTGTGATTGCATTAAGGATGAACCACAAGTTCCATTCCGGAAACGAGATTGTGGAAGCCAGACCTCCAGTAACAACTTTTTTGGAGCGGTGGCCAACACTTTTTACGGAGAGACAATTGAGTGCTGAAATATTAGGTATAGAAATAAAAATAGCTTTTCTTTTTTCCTGGCACTTGGCCCATCAGTTCTCACTTGAAAAGTACTAAGGCTGGGGGAGTTAAATAATTAATTTTAATTATAGTTTTAATGGCAGAAGTTTGATAACAATGCCAAAAATATAAATTATCCTGACTTTGTGTCACAATTTTTTTTTTTTAACTTTGATGTTTTCCTTTTTAGTGGCCCTAGTACCTACCCCATTTTCTTTTGTCTTTCTGACTTGAGACTACAAAAATCCAGAGTGAAGTTACTAGTAATTTGTCTACACTAGCCCGACCCAGTTTAGAGAATCTGTTTTTGCTGTGTCTTGTAGGTGTTTGCGAAGTTCAACAGAATAGTCAGCAACTTCTTTGATACACACAACAGTTTGTCAAGATCTTCAAGGCAAAGAGAGGAAATGTGGGACAGACCCTGTCCAAGTGGATGCTACAAATGGATGCAACTGTAAGTACAGTATATGAAAGTCTTCTTTTGTCTTTATCTTGGTAAGAAAACTTTAAATAGTAATTGCTCTTTTTGTGCTCTTTTTATAAAAAATAAATAAAAACTAAATCGCTTACTTTCTGTACCTTCCAACAGATCGTATAGCTTTTATTGGATATTTCTGTGGGATCTGTTAAAAAATGCAGAAAGCAAGCAAGCACATTAATGTCACACATGTGAAGTGTAGAATTAAATGTTCAATATATAATTTTGAATTGCACTGAATCTGATCTAAAAGCATATTTTCAAAAACTATTTTCAATAGTTTCACCTCTGATTTACCTAAAGGTTTAAGTTTCTTGACTTCAAAATGTATATTTTTAATTCATTAGGTTATTAGGTTATTTTGTCACAACTCAAAAGAGGCCAAAACACTATATTTTTCTTCTCATTCACTGCCATTTGTAATTTCTTCTGCTAGAAGGTCTTATGAGCTCCACCAAAATGATTGTGACTTGGATACTGTGATGTATCACAACTGTTATATTGTGCTACTATGTTAAGAGTTTTATTTAATTTGAGTGGGTGGGAGATAGAGATGTTCCTGATTAATTAGATAAACATTTCTAACATCACAAATTGGTATTAGAAACACTATTTGGTTAAGTTAATTACAAATTTGTTATTACTCTGTGGAGCCATCTGTTACCTCTGTGATTTAAATCACCCACCTACCACTAGCTAGGGCTCTTTTAAACTGCTGGAAATTGTAACAGTTGGTTGAATAGTCTAAATGTAAATGTATTTCCAAGAAATATATTGTAGTAATGAGGTTTTAAAGTAGGCTGCTCAATAATGGAAAAAGTCATCATCATGATTATTTTCTAGTTGCACCATGCATCAATTTAGCATTTCTCTCCAAGGTTTCTAGCATTGAAAATACATATAGGCTAGAAATATATACCTTACAGCATTTTTTTTAATGTACAACACTTCAAATAAATAAAATAAATATACTTTGAATTAGATTAATGCGAAAAAGCATAGAAAAATATAAATATCCTTAATAAACAATGCATCCAGCTGTTTTGCATTTTTTTCTACATTTGAAAAATATAATAACGATACTTGTTTATATATAAAAAAATGACAAAACAAACTTTATTGAGCAATGCTGGAACATTTAAAAAAATGTCTTTGTTACTGACACCCAAATTGCCTGGGACAAACTCAGAATAACTTTTAGAAATTGTGCCAAGAACAATGAGAGAGAAAATATCTGTTCAACTCTAATATAAAAGTTTGGAGATTGCTTGAAACAAAAATTTAAACCATGATTAAATTTCACCTGATTAAATTGCACAGCCTCAGCATAAACTACAATGTGTACAGAACCTATGTTTAATCAGTTGTGAAGATACTATCCTCAGCTGTAACAGTCAGTAACTTTTTTGCTGCACTCTCAATATAGTGATACTTGTTTCTTACTTGTTCACTTTCAAATACTTTTGTTCAGTAACTTTGAAAGCTGCATTATCTAAAGCCTGATTTATTCATCCACTTCTAGAAACCAGATATGATGGCACTGTGGTCCACTGTACTCCAAGGTCTCGTCGATTTACTTGGTGATGACCCTACTGACTTCTATCTAACCTACTTTGTAAGTTCTCATAGGCACATCTAAAAGGAGAACACGGTTAAGGGAAATGTCTATCAATGTATGTATTTATTTATATTTAGTATTGTGTGTAAACATGGACATGGATTGCAAGTTAGTTTACAATTTGATGTGTGTAAGCAGGTATAAATTATCAACCTATATGCTAATGATGCTGATGAGTCCTGGGCACAAGTATCTGTCAAGTTGCTGACTCTCTGCCAGCCACTCCAAATCAGCTCCACCTTGACCCAGATTCTACTGCCATCATTTTTGAAGGGGGTATTGTGCTGGATGATCTCCAGAACCAACCTGAAGCACTTTGCCTTTTGCTTGGACTGCCATAAGTTTTACATTTGGACTATCCCAAAGCCATGAAAAATACATTTGGCTTAATTGAAAAAGTCGTCATGTTTGGCTTGGAAGAAAAAAAACCACACCAAAACTGCAAAGTCTTAAAAACCTCTTGTTAAGTTAGAAGGCAAATGTATGAGCCTGTCTAGTTGGTCAGTTAATTTTCCAGTGGTCATTACATAAGACATTTTAACTGTCAAGCAACTGATTAGGAAGCAATTTATTAGAGGCTGTATATTTATGTATATTCATTCATACACGTTTATACACATTAGACACTTAATTTTCTAGCTTTCTAGGTTTCTAGCTCTTGGACTGAAACAACTCTGTTACTCAGGGATACAAAAGTGCAGTTTTTTTACTTTTTGCTCTTTACCAAGGCTGGCCTGCATGTTTTTACCAAGGCTGGACTGCATGTTTTATCTTAGAGCTGATCTTACAAATTTGAAACTGGTGGCATTAGACCATCTTTAAAGTTTGTATAAATTCAAGAAAAATAAACAAACTTTGTAAGGCGTTATCACCTTCATTGTTATGTTTAATTTTAAACCAGGATATTTTAGAAGATTGGAACCTGTTTTATTTATGTTAGGCAGTTAGGACTTGTTTGTTTTTTTACTCTTAAAACAACCAGTTTGCCTGATTTTAGCAAGTTAATCAGTTTGCTTTTAGCAAATATAACTTGGACATACTAAGTGAGCTCAACTTTGATAAGTAAGTAATATGTACTAAACTGAGAAATTTCAATTGCAATAATTTAGTAAATTAATTTATAATTGTGAGTCATTACCTGATTGTTTTAGTGGTTTAACATATATATGTAAGTCTACTCTACAAAGGATGCACTAGTTAGTACAACTTAAAACACATAGTTGTCTATACTTGTTTAAGTGCAATCGGTTTGCATGCACTTTTTATGTAATGATGACTAACTGAACTTTACAGTGCAGATACTATTGGAAGAAATGACTAACTGAACTTTACAGTGCAGATACTATTGGAAGAAATTTAGCTTTTTCTGCAGGGTGGCTAGGTACTTCCTTAGAGAAAGGGCTTAGAGAAGAGCGGCCTCTCCTCCACATCAAGAGGGCTCTGCTGATTTGGGGATGGCCCAGGATACGCTGAAGGGACTATATCTCAATGCTGGCCTGGGAGCGCCTCAGACACCACCGCCAGAGTTAGAGATGGTGTCCAGAGTTAGAGTTGGTGTCTGGATAGAGGGAAGTGGTAGTCTCAAATATTTCTCAATGTAAAAACAAAAATACGATTTAACAAGTGTGAAGTGCTGAAGAAAAAACATTTGCAGATTAATTTCAATATTTCTTATTAGCCAGAGCTAAATGAAATAGTTATGTTATACTCAGAGAAGTCAGATAACAGTTATAAGCTTAATTTCAAGGTTCATTATTATTGTTCAGACATGAACACAGTGGCACTTTAAAAACTTGTAGGTGCAGTGATGGTCTAATTGGCAATGAAGTGTTTTGTTTTCATTTGTTTTTCTATTTATTTTGCTGGCTTAGACTTTCAGGGCCAATAGAGCACAAAATTACTGTGCAAATATATATTTTTCGCTACATGGCAGATTCATTGTCTCCATGGAAACTCATCTCCAATTAGTACTGGGTCAAGAGTGAATGTTAGGTGAAAAGGAAACTGGTACCAGTTAAGTACACGTAGAAAAACAACGGTTTAGACATGTTTTACGTTTATAACTTTAGAGATGAACTGAGTTAACTTAACAATTCAGGTTTCTGTGAAGCTTTAAACCATTCTAAAGATAAAATTCTTACACTAGCTTGAATAGTAACTGTGTTTTTATAAACTCCATAAACTCAGCCTTTTGTCTTGGAGAGTACAAGCCATAAAATATGGATGAATGCAGAGCACAAGAAAAAGTGACAGGCAGGCAGTGAAGAAAACAGATGGACCAAGAAATAAAATAGAGAATGAGGACTGATGACAAAGACTGGTCAGGGAAATGCATCTGCACATGAGCCATTCACTTCCCAATCCCCCATCCTTCACATCTGCTCCATCTCCTTCCATTATAGACCAGCTGTATCCTCCTGTGTGTGCAGCGTTGGTGTCATTTCCATCCACTGATTTGCTCTTATCTATGGTGCCACTGGAAAATGACAAAACTGGATCCACGGCAGAACTTTCTGTTCCACGCTCCACAGGAAGAAAATTGCCCTCTTTTCACTCTTCTTGGTCTATTTCATACAGCTCTAGTAAAGGCTCCATATTCATTAAGTGAGTATCATGGCATACCTTGTTAGCTATTTCGTACACATATAAATAATTGTGTAATTTTTTTGGAATGAATGAAATACTCGAGAATATTAACAACTAAAATATACCTTTTAAATTCTGTATGTAAATCAGCTTCTCCTTATCAGGCCAACTTCTAACAAATCTAATTCAATTCAATTAGAATGATTGGTAGTAAATGGAATATTGCATCATTTCCAGCACTGTAAAAAAATAAAAATAACAGAAAATGTCCTGCTAATTCTCTGCCAGGACTTCATCTGTGTTTGTTGTTTCTCTATAGATTTTCTGTAAAAAAAAAAATCCATAAAAAAACGTTATCTTTTTTTTTTTTACAGAATTTTTTTCCCTAAATGTTTGTCTAATGTAAATTACACTAAAATAATTCCCACTGTCATCAGTGGAGTTGTCAGAAATCTCTTACCTAAACGGTTCTTATAAATACTGACGAAAGATTCTTAAAAACGAATTGGGAAAAATTCCTTCAAATAAATAGAGTACTTTATACTTTGAATTTATGGATATTTCTTACAGTATGGCTGCATAAATCATCTCTAATCCCACTTAATTCAATACTAGTTTCATTACTCCTTGCTATGCTTGTTTTGTTTTATTTGGTTCCAGGTTTTTGTTTTGTTGTTGTTATTTTTCCAGATACATCCCATTATAGCAACACAAACCACCGTCAGAGTATTTTTAATGCTGTCTCTTAATGCATGTGTTACTATTTATGGGCTTTTTACATTTAAGCATGTGCGAGTGTGCTGTGTATATGAAGATCATTTTGTGCCTTTGTCGGTTGAATCTATATATAACCCCTCATGTGTGAGAGAGAAAACTGGAAAGGATTATTTTTGGCCCTTTTTTGACTTATAAAATAATTGCAACCTCTGAAACTTTACAGGTCATCAACCATCATTAACAGAGTCTATTGTTATGTTTCCCAATAAAAATTTTTTTAGCTGAAGTGTATTAGGCAGCATGATTTATTTTCTTTTTTCAATGTAATTAACAAAGCAAATTTAGTATAGGTTTCAGTCGTATTCAAATTGAAATACTGCAATTGCTGAAGAAGTTCTGTCTCAGAACATGAGGAGAGATTCTCAACCCCACTCCTTAGAGCTTGATTGGTCCTTAAAGTTGTTTCACGTCTTATTAAAAAACATTTTTCAGCTTACAACATGGGTTTGAATTAGAAACTGGAATGCGTTTTCTCCTGCTATTCAAATATTTAGTAAATTAGTAAATTTAGTAAATTTTAAACCATCTGATTCATAGAGTTTTGTTGCTTTCCTGTTGAAGAATACTAAACATTGTTTTGCATTGGACAATGCCCAACTTAAATTGATCAAAATAGGTTAAAGTTGTTACAGCACCATGCACTTTTAGAAAATAAAACTAAAGTTTAATTTTCTTATCCAGTCTCAGAGAACAGCTACTATCCCTTGCAGTGCATTGCCCAAGGAGATTCAAAGATTCAAAGAGACTATTTGTCACCCAGCCTGGATCAACCTACAGTCTGTCAATTTTTTGTTTAGGTACAGCTCCAAGTTTATGGCTGAGAAGATTATCTTTCTTTTACAAACACTCTGAGCTGCCAGTAGAACCAATAAGGTACTACTTGTCAAATATAATATTGATATATTAGTCAAGCCCCCTGAAAGCCAGATTCTGAAATGACGGGGGTGCTCGCTCTCGTCACTTATAGACGCGCAGGGTGCATAACAAGTTGTGGCAGCAAACCTACCACCAACCCATCCCTTAACCCAAACCCTAAACCTAAAGAAACACTAGTATACATGTTAGCATACACTCCTAAAGCTGCCAGCAGTTTGTGATGTGCTTTCTGTCATACTCATCCAAAAGACAGGATAACTTTAAAACTGATACAAACAAACAGAAGGTTTCTTTTTCAGCGTGAAAACAACCTTCTCCACAAGTCCTAGGCTGCTTTTCGATGCTCTCACTGTACAAGCATAATTTTCTCTCCCTTGTTTTTTCGTCTTTCCCCAACTAATTAAGTTTCCATCATTTTCCTGTTTGTCTTGATTTGGAGCTACTGTGTATTTAATGGTCTGCGCTTTTCAATTTTTGATTAGGGTTTAATTTAGGTCTGAACCGAAAGGGCCATCCAAACATGAATTTGTCTTTTTTGATCTAAGCAATCCCACTGTAGTCATATCTCTTTTTAGGTTAGGGTGGAAGGTAAATATCTGCTAAAGTTTTAAATATGCAGCCATTAACAGGGTTTCTTCCAGTTTTCTTCCTATGAGCTGTATTGAGTTCCTTGTATCCCCCATCAACATTGAACAGTGTATCTGCTGAAAAAAGCATTTCCCATCTTTTGGAGGTGTTAGACAGTAGGGTTTAACAAATAACACTGACAATTTTCTTTAGTCTCATCTCACCAGAGCTCATTCTTACTCATGTTTATTTCCTACTCTTTATGGTTTATGGTTAACTATAACATGACTGATTTTGGCTTTCCTGTAGAAATTAAGAAAATAATTCTCAGATTTGTGGAATTCGTAGGACTGAATTTAAAAGATGTTTGCAAGTTCTTTTGTGTTAGCTCCGTTTTCATATGCCCTGGTAGGCTTTGAATTTGTTTTCCTAACTCTTCTGTTATGCAATACATTATCTTTACATTCAGTGCCTAACTAGGGGGGATTGCAAATCACTTAATTAATCAAATAACTTTCAGACTGTCATATGTTGTTCTGTGAACATATGACCAACAGACTGTGAATTAAGACAACAAATAGAATTTTAAAGTAAATCATTCATTTAGAGTGAATCATTCATTCAAATAATGAAATGTATTTCAGATACATACATACATGCATACATACATACATATATACATACATAGTGTTAAGCGGATCAGCCCTCTGGTATCTTTGTCTCCTTCCTCCTGCCTCGGGCCGTAATTAAGCTTTTTACTGACCTGGGTTCTTGGATGTCTGGACCTATTGCTTATTACTGCAGATAGAATCACTGTGACGTCTCTTTGGCCATGCGAACAGGAATTGTTGACCACCAAACTGTCTTCTTCTCGGAGTTACACCCTTCTTCAATGATTGAGTGAGTGGCATTAGCAGCCCGAATGCCACCCGGTCCTCAATCATCACTGCGATTAACGACAGCTTAGTTGTCAAATGAGTTGGTGAAATGATTTTAATAACTAGGAATAAGTTACTAGGGTGTTGTTGTATTAACTTGGTTAAAAAAAATCAAATAAAACCCCCTTTTTATCCTAGAAGCTCACACCTGTTTGTTTTACACCATTGAAGAACTTATTATAGAAACAATGACTCAAAAAGCCAAGGTCCACACCTTAATCTGAATTTTGATATGCTTTATTAATATACCTGTTAGCAGGGTTTAAGCAGCATGAGCAATATCATAAAAATAAATCAATAATCAGTCTTGAATTGGAAAGAGAGGCTTTTCAATTTAAAGTGAGGAACGAACAACGATGATGTAATGTATCACTGAACAGCGGTTAATTTGTCAATTGTCTGAGTCTGATGAGTTCAAAAGTTGCTGTAATAATCCACATTGGTTAGGGGAATAGAGAAAATGAGGAGAAAGAAAAAAATAGAGGATCAAATAATTAAGGAACACTACTGCTTCACAGACGTTCAGGTCACCCATGCACTTCTCCATCAGTGGTTGGAAGGTTGATGGTGCATTTGTGACTCCTTGCAGCATGGGGATGAATTCCCAGAACCCTACTGGAAATATGAAGGCTGTTTCTTATACTTCATTCAAAATAGTTACTTTATCCTGAGCTATATTCTGTATTTGTTCTGCTATGTGTTAGGGCTGCTGGATCACAAAGGGGCTGCTCATTCTGCTTCATTCTTTTTCTGTTCTCCCAGTCTGCAGTATTTGTCAAGATTGACTCATAACTTTGTTCTCTCTATTTATTTTTCTTATCATAGTAGCTTTATCTGGTCTCTTCCTGTTAGGCTGTGACTCCACCCTGGATTTAAATATCGGCTGTGCTGCTACCATTGACATCTCTGTTTATAGCTGTTAAAAGGGGTTTTCTTCTCCACTGTCGCTACATACATGCTCGGTGGGAGGGATTGCTGAAGAGTCAATGACAAAATGCAAGCAAACGTTCTTCCTGTAAGCATGTCTTGCAAGTCAATGACTTGATGCCATCAACTGGTCTTCCTAACCAGTCAGATAGTATTGTCTACATAAAATGCCTTCAGATGACATGTGTTGTGAATTGGAGCTATATAAATAGACTGAACTGAAAATTGAATTGGATTAAAAGGTGTTGGTTCTGCAAGCTTGATGTGGTGTTTAACTTTGTACATACAGCCAAAATCAAGGTCAAGCTTAGCAAAGAATTCAGGTATGCTGAGCTTAGTGATAAAATGTTGCTTCCACTCTGGTGAGTTTGATGAATTGGCAAAAATCGTACTTCAGCAGTGACTCTAATGACTTTTGTTGCTGTTGCCCAGGATGGCATATACTTTTGTTCTCTGTGAAAGATTGAGTTGATGGCACACAGCTCTGCTACATCAGCGCTGGCAGGAAGGGTCTGATTCATTTGTGATGATGACTGACAGGTGCCATGGTGTGAGTGGAGGAAGATCATCCAAGCAAGAATTGACCATCAGACCCCCAGACAAAGAGAACAAATTCGGAGGCTGGATGATGACAGCTTTCTCTCTTTGAAGGGCTAGGGCAATGCCAAAGCATGAAAACAGTTTTTCCAGCACTGCCCGTCTGTGGACTGGTAGTTTGCAGATTTAAGACACCATTACCCCTTTCCCACTGGCCGAAAAACCTGTTTAAACTTAGAAACTTTTTAGTGGCATTGGGAAAAGCTTGATGACTCATTTCAAATCCAAAGTCATTTAATCACCTTCGAAGGGATCGGCACCAATCGGCATAAAGTCGGAACAACAGAGCCGGGTCTACCCACAAATTAATGTGATACCATTGAGCAGACTGTACGTATATCAATACACTACATCAGTCGCATTTGATCTAATAAGCTGAAACAACTCTGTTTACATTCAGTAGACATGCGTCAGCACTAAGAAAAGAGATATAGACAGATAATGGATGAAAACAATAAAGTACACTTAGTAATTCTTGCCTTCCTTACATGTTGTTCTCCATTGTTTACTTTCTGAAATTCTGTGACACGTAGCGGCGGGGGCACAGAGGCTACGCAGCTTGCCACCAGGGGTCAAACTGAGCTTTTTTTGCCAGTGGGAAGAGAGCCAAACTCTGATTGTAAGCGGGTTGATCCGTGGTAGAAAAACCCTGGGTTACCCATTAATTTTAGTGGGAAAGGGGCTCATGATGGTCATCAGCAGTAAGCGTGTGTGTAAGTTCCAGGATCTTTTGTACAGCCTTTTGTATGCCACTGGATGGAAATCAGTGTTCTTGGTATTTGTGGAATGTTTCTAGTATACCAATTAAAGTATGTTGGTTGCAATGAGAACAGAGGGCTGGTAGGATCTGAGGTCTGGTATCACAAACGTGCAATTTCACATATCCAAAGTAGGGCACTGTTTGTTCATTAGCTACTTCCACCTCCAGCAAATTGTTCAGGGGCTTGATCTTATGGTGTGTAAGGGGTGTCCTGTAGAATGAGTTAGTGGTTATCTTGAAAAGAAATCTGGTGTCAAAGTAGCAGTAAAGGTTGTTTCTTGACCAGACCTGTGCATTTTGTACCGATTAGACCTTTAGGAGACGGGTTCCTTGACGTGGAATGTGGTTTGTTGGGATGAAATTTGGTCACAGCTACTGCGTGTCTCTGAAGATAAGCTGCGTTTAGTTTAAATGTCTTTTGTTCTTGGCTTCCCATGCCTGCTCTTTTTGTTCCAGCTGTCGGCGCTTCGGTTCTAAAAGATTAGCAACACCTGGGCACGCAGGAGCGATGTGTCCATCTTCATTGCACCTAAAGCAAAACCATGGGTTGTTCTAGCCATTTATCTTAGCTTTTGCTTGTTCAGTGTGTGAGTTGAAGGAGAGAGATGTCTTGTCTTTGCTAACAAGGCAGACATCTGACTTAGCACTTTCAGCGCATTTGCTGTTTCAGTTTAACAATGGTGCTGTTGTCTGGGTGGACGCACGGACAGGAGGATGGGCTGTGGGACTGCAGGTTGGCTCAGTGTTTGGAGGATGTACTGGGATTTTTTATCAAAGATTCCAACTTCCTGTCTTCTTCTGCCCTGAACAGTAACAAAAGGTCAGAGAATATACAATAGATAGACTGGCTCTTCTCTCCTCAAGCTGTAGCTTAGTGATAACAGCATTGTTCCAATATACTTTGCAAAACTGCTTTAATAGATGTTGTTAGTGTTTCTCGGCAGAATCCCGCCATGCTTCACAGCTGTCCTCAGAGTCAACTGCAGTCTTTGCAAATAGGAGGATGGTCGCTCTCTGTGATCCTGGAGGATATTCGAAAACTGTAGGACTTAGGACTTATCCCTGAAAATGACCACTCTTTATAATTCAGGGGGATTCAATTCACTGCTTGAGAGAGAGAGATCTTATGTCCGATGTTAATAGAGGCATTAGGTTGAGGAGGAGCAGTGGGTTGATCAGTGGGCAAATAGGCTAGAACAGCCTGTCCTGTGGCAAGTACTTCCTCTGTTGATTCCTATCCCTCTTCTTCCTCCTCATAGTCATTTCCTCCAATTTCATCTAGATGTTTACTTATTTGGTTCATTGCTTCCTTCATGACTTCTTTAACAGGTTTTCTACTTTGTTGAGCTATGTGTTTAAGCTTATGGAAGTAGTCAACTGAAGGTGTAGTGGGGTGGCAGCAGTTTAATGTGTATGACAAAGAAATGGTTTGAGACTATTTAAAGCTGCAATAGTACTTTATCTAAAAATCAGTTTTTTGTAAAAGAAACTGTCAACCTCTGTAGCTGTAAGCAAGATTTTAATGTCACCATAAATATGTGAAAAATCAGTCAACTCATCATCTACTTAAGTGTTTAATGAAGCTGTAACAACAGTACAACAGGCAATATTCAGCACCGATTTCTCAAACACATCCATGTCAAAAAGTCTCCTAACTTGGAAATACAGAAAGAAATGTTAATACCTCAAGAACATCAATATTAGAGTATGAATGACACATTTGGGCTCCTGGCTAACTCGCCAAATATAACGCTAATTATGGCTACACACACGTCTGCAGCCACATGGTAACATTAGAAGAACTGTTCCTAAGGAGTCCGAGTTGTGAACAAGTACAAAATTACAATTTAAGGTTTTAAATGAATAGATATATCAGACAATGACAAAGCACAAAAGACACAAAAAAATAACCAAAAAATGAAATAATTTTTTTTAGCTCGTCAGAGCAGTTGAGTAGACAGGGTAGATTGTTACTGTATAAATATGTTCTCTATCTCTCTACACTCTTCCAGGTTTATAAGCTCTTTTTTTTGTACAGATCAGGTATCAGCTGGTCACTTAGCTCACTGCTAAGCTATTTAAAATGCTTCAGGTGACAGATGTAGTAACACCGATTACATAGTTATATTTAATGATATTTAATTACAAATGTTTTTTCCATACTTTCAGTTAAAACACTTGTCAACGGAAACGGAAAGACTGGAGCATGAGATAAAATTTAGATCTGGAAGTGAAAGTGAGTAGAATGCTTCTCCAAGGAAAGCACTAATGGTGCATTTACACAAGAAAAGGTATTAATGAGTGAGAGTATTGTGAAAGAGGTTTTAGGGAGACTGGAGCCTGCCATAAAAAGAATACACAAGCATGTGGCATCTGCTTTTGCCCTAACTAAGAGTGCAGGATCTCATGTCTCCATGGGAGCGTCATGTAAAGGGGTGCTGCAGCTCTTGGGATTCGGTGTAATAGAGCAGAGCACCAGTTGCACCAAAAGTGTTTCAAAGTTAATGTCAAGGCTTATAGTGTATTAATCCATGTTTAATACATGGAGGTGACATATCGGTGAAATTTTCAAGTTTTTTGTGATATTGTTGTTGATACAAACTTCCATATAAACTTGTCCAAAAGGTTATGCCTGTCCTGTGCTTGAGTTTCTTACTTTCACAGAACAGCCAGGGTATAACTAAATTAAATTACTCATAGGTTGACTCTGTTCCAAAGCAGGGTACTAGT
This sequence comes from Jordanella pulchra, assembly GCA_034780135.1. Taxonomy (NCBI): domain Eukaryota; kingdom Metazoa; phylum Chordata; class Actinopteri; order Cyprinodontiformes; family Cyprinodontidae; genus Jordanella; species Jordanella pulchra. Next base: position 1,574 of record JAUZNJ010024628.1, on the reverse strand, counting down.
TAACTGTTAATTGTTCACACTGGAATTAATTAAAATTAACTAGAGACACAAACACTTTTATTTAGCAAGAATGGGAAGCAAGGTATTCATCCATCCATCTTCTCCCGATTAATCCGTCAGGGTTGGGCCGGTGCCTATCTCCAGCAGGCTATGGGTGTAAGGCGGGGTAGACCCAGGACAGGACGCCAGTCTGTCACAGGGCAACACATAGGCACACAAGGACGCACAACCATGCACACACACACTCACACCTAGGGATAATTGAGAGATGCCAATTAACCTTACAGGCATGTTTTTGGACTTTGGGAAGAAGCCGGAGTACCCGGAGAGAACCCACAGATGCACGGCGTACAGCGCAAACCACTTCACCACCGTACAGCCATTATTTGCATATCTGTAAAATAAATAAATAAATCAACCAGTCATGCAATAAAAGTAGTTTGAGAAATCTAATTGAATTTTAGTAAACTAAATAAAAATATGGAAGTTCCAGAGTATGAATATTTCTGTGCACCATATTAAATCTATTTTTAAGCCAGTCCTGAGTCTCACTAGCAATATGAAAGCTGCACTATTTGAGATTTGAGGAGTCAGCAAAGTAAGCTCAGGCCAACTATTCCCTCAAGGTATTAATGCTGTTATTTCTTCCAGAATGTCCAGATTATCATCACTACTGCAAACAAATAAATGTAAGCACTGGATTTCTCAAAGTCTTCCTTCAAATGCCTTTCATCAAACCCCGTACAGAGTTATTGCTTGCTATTCTCACTAATTGGTCAGAAAGAAAAAAACAAAATGAATGTCTCTTTTCCTACTGACTCTTCACCTACACCAGTGGTATCTAAATAATTTGCAAGCTCCAAAATTTTACAAAATAAAAATAAGCTTCTTTTTTTTTCCAAGTATGCTATTTTTAAGCTCTAGTGGCCTTTATTTTTGTTTTTTGTTTTTTTAAGTAGGCAGACAGGAAACTGGAGTGGAGAGAGGGGAAGACATGCGTAAAGGTCATCAGCCTGGGATTTAAAACAGTCACAAGCTTAACCACTGTGCCAAGATAAGCTTCATCTATTCTAATGGTGAGATCAATGGTATACTTCAGCGACGTTTTAACATAAATTAAAAATATTGTTATGAATGGAGTACAAAAAACAGACAGAAATAAATAAAATAGACAAAAAAATAAAAGTATATAGAGAAATAAATATATTTACTATCTCATCATAATGAGATATCTCATTATGATGAGATAACTTGAGTTGATCCTATAGCTTGTGATATGCTCAACTTGATAGAGAGAAATGGATATTGATGATACAATTGAGCAATACTGTCTAATGGTCTTAAAAGAAAAAGCTGTTTGTGCAAAGGTAGATGATCTTTGTGGAGTGGCACAATTTATCTGAGTTGTGGAGTAAACATGTCATGATTCTGCACTGATGGTATGATTACACCCACCTGCCATCTCTGTCTCACTCATCAACTGCACCTGTTCATCTTCCTATATTAACCCACTCCAGATCTTGGACCAGTGCCAGATTATCGTTCGAGCCTTTTGGTGAGACAGTATCTAGCGT
>JAUZNJ010024617.1:0-16830 GCA_034780135.1 Jordanella pulchra | reverse complement strand
TATATTAGCCGACCCCCCTGAAACCCCCGATACGTCTTACAATCGGGGGTGTCTTACTATCGGGGAAACACGGTATTATTTGCCCTTAAAGAGACACCTAGTGTTTGAAATTGGAACTGTTGTGACCTGATCTTTACCATGTGGAACCAAAAGTTCATCCAGGTTATCATAAAGTACTTCTATACCTAAATTATTAAAGAATACTAAACTACATAGTATAAAATAATAGATCATTTTGTTGAGAGACTGAATGCGTTGACGTTCTCTCTATGATACGGTTCATCAGTGGACAGCTCAGAGAAGTCTGACTAAATCTCATAGCACCGAGTTTGTTATAGCTGTTTCCTTCTTTAGATCATGTGCTATTTATTTAAAGCTATCAAACCATCCATGTTTGTTTCTTTGCTTTTAGCTCCCTGACATCTTTCTGTCTAATATACCCAGCTGTTTATGTTGGCAGCATTTTCAATAATCTCCTTCTGTGCGTTCAGGTTTGTGCGAACCATCCTGCCCTTCTCCCAGGAGTTCCAAAGGGATAAGCCCCCCAACGCTCAGCCCCACTATCTTTACGGGTCAAAGGTCAGTGTGTTTCTCTGGGGATGACTCACTCCCCTGCTTCCATAAGTAAAGGATTTTTTTTTCTTAATAGACTTCTGTCATGACTTGACCAGCTGTGCAGAAGCACATGTTCAAGCTGAAGGTTAACTGCACGTTGATGAGAATATGAAGGAAAGGAATATAGGAAGTTTTGCAGTCTTGTTTCTTAAAAAAATTATGCTAAAAGTTTAGGGACAAAACAGTTCTTCCATAAAATCCGGTGGAACAGAAAGATTAAGACCTTTTAGTAGTTTTGTAGTTCTAGTGGAGCGATTATCTTTACTGTAACAGCTTATATGTTTATCTTAGAATGGTGCAAATATATCGTTTTGAATGGATCTTGTAATAACGTCTATTTCTGTAATCACAAATAGGATTTTCATTGAGTGGGTAAAACGATGAGCGATAATTCAGCTGGGGCAGAACAATACTATGATGACCTTAATCCAGGCGATTAATTCTGGCTCTCTGTCAGCCAGCTTAGCCCTCATGCTCCGAGGTAATTACATGACCAGCGGGCTGCGCCAGCACCAGCGAGGGCTGCATGGCTGCGGCCCGTTTGATGCTTTCCTCGCTGCCGCTTCTGGCCGCAAAGAGGTGTCCCGAGCTGGACATGTCTTGACGCACGGAGGAGGTGACAACAGGATGGCTCTCGGGAGTTCTCCCCGACAGGGAGCACATGTTGTGAAGGCATCCCCACAGCAGGATGCCGGCGATGACCAGCAGCAAGAGGCAGCAGGTCAGCCACACGCCTACCGCCAGCTCCCAGCCCGCCCGGTCGTGGCCTTCGCTGTTCTCGCTCAGGGTGCTGAACACCTGGCACTGTTCCCGCACCGGGTCGGCGGCCTGGCACGTCACACACAGGAAGTAGGCGGTTTGGGGCAGAAGGTTGCCCAGGTACGTGTTGGTCTGGGTGACGGGGATGCGCTCCTCGTGCCTGAAACTCTTGCGCTTGTAGCCCATGATGAGGCTGTTCCAGTTGGGGTCGTACAGGACGCTGTAGAAGGTGTCCAGACAGGTGGGTGACGCTGGCCAGTTCACCCTGGCTGAGGTGGAGGAGATGTTGTAGACAGTTACTCCCATTATGAAGCAATGGTTCCCAGTCTGCTCAAAGCTTCCTGTTTTGTTTTAAAGCTGTTGGCTCGCTGCTTTTAATCAAACTGTAAAAAAAGGCAGAGAAAGCTCCAATTAAGAACAAAATATCCACCACTGTCGCACTATTTAACTGTAACAATACTGACATTTACAATTACAAATGCTAAACAACTCAAAACAGATCTATTGGCGCCAACCGCTTTGGAGCTTCATCAGTAAAGTTAGGTCTGAAAAACGGAACCTGACCAAAGACAAAACAATTAATAAAAACCAGGAAGTCAGTAATGAAGAGTTTAAGTTATGTTCATGCTCTTATTTTTACTCACACTGCAAACACAGATAGATAAAAGATAAAAAGACAAATCTGAGGAAAAAATGAGATTATACTGAAAATTTGGAAACTTAAAATAAGAAATAAACTCTTAAAACAGGATAAATAATCTAACACTCATTTGAGTTTGTTATACAGTAACACACAGTAAAAACAAATGTATTTAGGAGTATAGGAGTATTTTCCCTTAGTTTGAGCAGGTTAGACAATTTTCTCAATGAAATAAGATGATTTATCTTTAAAATTGGAAAAAAAAAACCATTCAATTATGTTATTTAAAGTGTATGGTGTCTAATTGTCTTATTTTAACGGCAAATATTCTAATTTAATTGACTGATCCTAATATTTAGCTGCTCAAATTAAAGGCTAATAAACTTAGAACATTTTTACTTTTTAGATCAGTTTTTGCAGTGCTTGTAGAGATTTTTAAATTAGACTTTCAATACTACAACAGTGAATATAAAGTAATATTTTCATATAAGTAAATTTATGTTAGATTTAAGTAGGTATAGGTAAAAATGTGCCAGTGAAATAAGATTTTTATACTGAAAATAAAAAAAACGTTTCTATTGTCTAATCTGAAGTGTGGTTTGTATAATTAGAATATAATTAGAACAATTTCTAATCCTGAATGCCAGAAAAATCAGATATCTACTACTTTTAGTTTTTGTAATAGATATAATAATGTCTAAATATGTTTCTAATCTGGATAAAACAAAGTATAACAAATATGCTGTCCATAAATCAAAGGCTGTGGAAACAGGAAAACCAGGATCTTTTATTAATGGCAGGTATATAGACTGAAATGAGAAAACACTGTTTTGCAGTTACATAAAAGATATCATTTAAATGTAATATTTGGAACCTTTTTTTTTTTTTTTTGTAAGTTTTCCTCTAGGATGAATTTTCTTAAAACTTAACTGTTACATTCAGGAAAACCTCTGGTCGGAGATGCGAATGCAACTCCAGTTTAGAGTCTACTTGATGTCTCCCTGTTCTTTCCTACAGGATTTTAGGTGTAGGAAAATTACGTTGCCTTGGTGACTCTGTGCTGCACGTTGCAAAGAGCTTTTATGCACTCGTTGCATCGGCAGGCTTCACCGTTAACGTCGCAGAGAGATTTGTTTCTGGATCTTTAAAGAAAGTTTATTTATTTTCCTTTTTGGAAAACAAAGGGTGAAAATTTATAGGAAATAACAAGCATTGTATGATGATGGATTATGGGCGAGATTGCGGGAGGCAGATGAAGATGTGTACAGATGTTTGCTGGATTACATAACATAGGATTGTTGTTGTAGAAGATTATCTTTACTCTCTGTCACCTTTTATGTTGAAGGTGATGATCTGCAGGCCTTAAACCACTATTAGGAAAACCTTTCTGATCAAAAGCAAATGTGAATTGATTTGATTCTAATAGAGGAATTTTTAAGAATCAGTTTTGATTCTTCACTTTTTTGACAAGAAATCAACCTTAAATAAAGTGATGAAATCTTGCCTCCTCTTTCGTGCTTGCTTTACTTTACGCCTCATTTTTACTTCATTTTATTTTCATTTAATTGATCTATAATCCTTGGAGATGGTCTAGGCGCACTAAATTATAAATTGTAAAACTAAAAACAGTTTTAGTGTTTGAAAACATTTCATTTGATCCAACAATAGCATGTATTTAAAGCTGACTTTATTTGTATTTTTTTGTTTCTCATTAGACTTATTACCTTTACATGACTGCCGGCACTGAAACATAACAGCAGTAGTGAGATGTTTATGTGTAATAATTCACAGCACGTCACAGGATAAAAAGCAAACTTACCAGGAAAATGGCACCAGTGTTTAATGATCATCCCAGTGCGTTGTTTGTCAGCAGTTTGATCAGATTAAAAACACCCGTGGACTGGCGTTTGGTCGTCCATGCCATCATCACCAAGCGGAGATGCTGGAAGCCGACGTGTGGGATTGAAGCAGAGATCAGCGGGTCTTTATCTCAGATTCTGCAACAGTAGAGAGAGCGTTAGCGGATTAGAGCGATGGCAGGAGAGGGAGCTAAAATCTCCTGTTATGTATGAGAAAAAAGTACATTTTCCATCCATGGGTCGGCCATGGGTCATACTGCTCACGGGGATTGTTAGCTGGTTCCTTTAGGCCTTTCTAGCTCATCCAGTGAGATTGAAATGATGCAGATCAATGAATTTCCTGTTGATCAGGAAAGTGGCATGGGGTAAATCTGGAACCTTTGGAGATTTTGAAAACAAATGCAGAGTTCCAGGGTTAAACCTAAAAGAACGAGTTCATGTAAAGCTGTCCATCACACCAGGACCCGACTAATCTATGTGGCTAAGATTACAGACCCAAAAGAAAAGATCTACTTACAAAACGAATAGAGAAGCTCTTGTTTTCCTGTTGAGAATTTTAGTTTGTAAATATCCAGTCAACCTTTATTTTTATTTTATTTGTTTTTTCTAAAGTAAAACTGCAGTAAACATTTAATTACTCGCTGACTTACAACGCTGCAGAATGCATTACTTTGGCAACGTGATAAAGTAAAGAAGCAATTATGTGCTACCATGAAGATCGAGGCGGTTTGCTGATGGAGAGAATGATGCAATTGGTCTTTTATTTTATTTTTTTACATTACAGCCTTAACTTTAAAAAAAAAAATTCAAATTCCAGTTTGCAGTATGTAGCAGTAGTGAGGAAAAATGTATCAATTAGAGGTTTTCACTCCTGCTGCTTTTTCTTCTGTTTTTACGGCGGTTTTGATTTTTTCTCAACATGTTTGTTTGACATCTTTTTTTTTTTTTTGTATTATGTTGAGTTCAAATGACCTTAACTTTAGTTAATGAATGACCTTAAAACTCCAGCGCCTGTTGGTAGCTATGGTGGATGCTGTAGATCATCTTTAAAGACTGTATGCTTGCATCTGAAAAGACCTTCAATAAAGAACAGATTTTGTTTAGTTCTGAGTAAATTTTTTTTCCAGGAGAGCTTCTGGTCTGATTTTTTTTTTTTTTTTTTTTTTTTTTTTTTTTTTTTTTTTTTTTTTTCTTCCCTGGTTGTTATCTATCCCCTTTTTTTTTTTTTCGCCTGCAGACGCTGAACATGGCTTACAGCAGCACATTCAGCACCTACAGGAACTTCCTGGGCCCTCCACACATTAAGGTCATGTGCAGACTGCTGGGCTACCAGGGCATTGCTGTGGTGATGGAGGAGCTCCTTAAGGTCGTCAAAAGTCTGGTGAGTATGATGTGAAACACTGGGGGTGGGCTTCTGTTGCTTTCGTTTGGCCGTCCCGCATCATTACTGGCTCCCTTTGCATCATTCAGCTTCAGGGCACCATTCTGCAGTATGTGAAGACTCTGATGGAGGTCATGCCCAAGATTTGCAGACTTCCACGCCATGAGTACGGGTCCCCTGGTAGGTGATAACATGTATCCCATAGAAACCCTGAATGTTTATTATTCTGAAGATGTACATGGAACATAACTCATGTTTAATAATGGTAATACTTTAAGATTGTTTTTTTTATCCAAAAAATGATTTGAAGCTTTAGCTTCTGAATGCATAATGTTGAACTGACATAATATAAAAAGCCTGTAATGATCAGTTAGTCAAAATTAGTTATTTTCTTTGTTTTCTGTTTAGATTGACAGTATGGGGTTAGTAAAACACACATGCATTGTTTTGTTTCAGGCATCCTGGAGTTCTTCCACCACCAGCTGAAGGATATTGTAGAGTATGCAGAGCTGAAGACAGTGTGTTTCCAGAACCTCAGGGAGGTCGGCAACGCCCTCCTGTTCTGCCTGCTGAGTGAGCAGAGTCTGGTACGGAAAACAACAGGATCAGGCTGCTTTAGGATGCAAAACTCTTTGCTTTGCAGTTTTTTTTACCTTTTTTTGTTTTATCTTACAGTCTCAGGAAGAAGTTTGCGATTTGCTTCACGCTGCACCTTTCCAAAACATTCTGCCCCGAGTCCATGTCAAAGGTAAGCTCCTGAAATCCTTTATAGTTCATTTATTTAAGGCAAGGTGTCCTCACTTTATTGTGCAGAGTAAACGTCTGCTTCTGTGTGTTTTTTTTTTTTTATTGAGTCCATCAGAAGGAAGAATTTCAGAAGATTGGTTTTCTCTTTGCTTGAACTGTTTTTATACATTTTGGTACTTCCTGTGATTAATAAAATAGTTCTGTTTTCAGATTTGGATTAATATGATGATACTTCTGAAAGCTTACTGCCTTTATAAAAACACCCCAGGTTTTCTTTCAAAACATCGTTTTACTCTAGAAATGCCTTTTTTTTTATTCCCGGGGTGACAGTCATGAAACTTTCTTACCGAATTAAAGAAAACAAATCAAATGAAACCAAATTTGTGTATAAATGTTCCTACAGAAGTCTAATCAGAAGTCATTGATGTCTTTGTGTTTTCGTTGTTGTGTAGAAGGGGAACGCCTGGATGCCAAGATGAAGCGCTTGGAGGCAAAATACACACCGCTGCACATGGTCCCTCTCATCGAGCGCCTCGGAACACCACAGGTACCACCAGTGTGAACATTGGAGGAGGGAAAACTTTCTTCGCAGAATCAACATCATTTCCTCATTGTCAGTGACATGATGACGGGACGATTATTGCTCTTTTTCTTCTAGCAAATAGCCATTGCACGTGAGGGTGACCTGCTGACCAAAGAGAGGCTGTGCTGCGGCTTGTCTATGTTTGAAGTCATCCTCACACGTGTGCGTGGCTTCTTGGACGACCCCATCTGGCGCGGCCCGCTGCCCAGTAATGGTGTGATGCACGTGGACGAATGTGTGGAGTTTCACCGCCTCTGGAGCGCCATGCAGTTTGTCTACTGCATCCCTGTGGGAGCCCATGAGTTCACCGTGGAGTGAGTGAAGGATCTCTCTTTCGCTCTGCTCAATCAACAGACCGGCTGATTAAATTCAACATATTTGCTTCTACATTCATTTCTCTCCTTCCTTCCTCCAGGCAGTGCTTTGGAGATGGTCTCCATTGGGCGGGCTGCATGATTATCGCCCTACTGGGACAACAGAGACGATTTGACATCCTAGACTTCAGCTATCACCTGCTCAAGGTGCAGAAGCACGACGGGAAGGATGAGATCATCAAGAGTGTGGTGAGTAGCTGACTTTGAGTCTCCTTCATTCACTTTCAGCATTGACTCAGAAGACTGTCCTCGGTGTGAGCGAAATCATTATCAGTCTCTAGAGTTTATTTATTACATGACTCATAATTCGAAATATTTCTGCAATACAGTCAGATGTGTCTGCAATTTGAAATAAATTGCACCGTTTAAGAAAAGAAACACATTTGACCCACCAGCAGTTTAATGAAGAGCAATGTTTTTGTTGAAAATAAACATTTTGGGATTTCAGTTCAAGTTTTTTTTATTTGTTATTAGAAAGTTAGGTCCATAAGTTTAAAACTGCATGATTCTCTTTTATTAACCATAGTTTCTGCTTTCATTGTGGTTTGATAGTCAGTAGGACCAGAAGCATTGGTGATTTATTCTCAGCACGCCCGTCGACAGGATTGGACAAACTGGGTCAATTATGGCCAAGAGCTTCTTTTTTTATTCAAGTAAAGAAATACTACACATAGGCTTGATATTTAAACAACATAAACATCTTTTCCTGTTATTATTTTCTTCTATTTTCCCACTGCAGTACGGGGGTAGTACCCTCACCTCCCATTCCAACCAAATTGTTTGGCTGCTGATGGAGCTTCATGAAAGTTTAAGGTTCTTTGGTAAAACATCGAATGCTCATAGCTCCAGGTAGAGACCGGACAAAAAAACAGTCTGAATATTCCCTTCTACCCTGAATCAGGCAGCAGCTCCATCACTTACTCAGAAATGGTACAGCAACTCTCACCTCAATCTTCTGATCGCTCTTAGCTGCAGACAGGCCGCTCTCTGTACAGACTGCCACCACTCTTATGACACTTAAAAAAAAAAAACTCAGCAGTTTATCTTCTCTAAAAGAAGTTCTGTTTAGGTCCAGTACTATTGGTATGGGTTACAGGCTGCCGGTGACTGACTACCAGGCGAGGCCACCACTGCAACATCAGGATGAGGCAGGTGCAGTGGTGGAGGTGATAATTAATAAAATGGTTTCATTTAGGATTAATAGTATCTTTGAATTGAATAGAACCGGAACTGCTAAAGAAATATTTGACCATAGTATTTTGTGCTCAAATTTACACGTCACAAGAAAAAGTTTAAAATGATGATTTTAATGAATGCAATGGTAAAGAAAGTCAAAAGTGCCACTTGTTTAATATTTATATTGATGATTTCTATTTGTAAATGTAAACATTTTAATACTACTTGTGAAATATGTATTCAAATATATATTTTTTACCCTAAATTGATAAATAATCGAATATTTAATACTTGTACTACTATGATAAAAGCATAATTTTACTTCATGGCCATCATGAATGTAAATCATCTCTTGCTTTATAAATCACACCTTTCTTGCTACCAGAGATAGTTACTTATTTATTGGCATTTTTTACGCAAGACTGAGGCCGTCAGAAGCAAACCTGTGGACATCAATATATTCCACCATGAGAATGGACATGGAAACATTTCTTCATAAAAAAAATATGTGAGACTATTAAAAAAAAAGTTGTTTATTCATTTAGTTGAACTTTTGCTGCCTGTTTTTAGTCGAAATCAAAACAGGCAGCAGCTCAGGGTCACAGAGCTGAATGTAACCATTCAGTGTCTGGTCATACTGGCCTTCCTTCTTTAACATGCATTTATTGCATCTGCCAGTCATTCATTGCTCCCAAATGATGACTAAATGATGACTCAGCAAATTATGAGTCCTCTGCTATCTTTAGCAAAGATGAGTCACTATTAACCGTAGGGCACTGGACCCATTTATCACCTTAGTGATGTCAATCTAATTCAGATATGTTGCAGTTCTTATCACCACCTCATTTTGACAAATAAGCTGAGCTTAAAGAGAAGCACTATGGGAAATAACGGACACACTGATTGACAGGCTTTAAAGAGTGGAGCTGTAAATGATTCATTTTGTTAGATCATTCTGTTGGGATTTGAAAAATAGAAAACATCTGTGCTGTGTAAAGGTCCATGCTTCTGTCCACCTTTTGATTTTTTTTTTTTTTTTCAAATGGCAACTTATCAGAAATGCTTAAAATGCTAAACTTTTTACTGAAATATTAGCTTATTTTGAGATAAAATCATTTAAATGACCTATATCCAGCACTTGGTGCGTATTGATCTGTGAGAGCGGCTCTTCTCAGAACCTCACCTATGTAACTTTAGAGGGATGGATCTGTACTGAATGAGTCACGTGATCCAATAAGACGTATTGTTGCTTCTCTGATGTAGGATTTAATCCATAAGAGTGGATATGGCCTTGAACGTACAAATAACTCCAGGACTTTTGGTTCAAAGTGATCTGCTGTTTGACGGAGATGGTTTCATTTTGCTGGGGGGCTATACCTGGAAATTACAGCGTTAGTGCCCCCTGGTGGCTAGACATTATTGTTGCTTTAACTATTTCTTCCATGCACTGAATGAAACAAGCAGTCTTAGAGGGTTTTTTTTTTTCGGTACTGAATAGGAGGTGCAAAATATCACCACTGATGAACAGAATTTTATGGATTTAAATATAATTGATCAACTGTATTGGTTTGGTTTACCTGCTTCAGCACTGATCCATTATGATGCATCCAGTACAGCAGCAATCAGCACCAGCGGGGGGTCCTAATTAAAGCTTTTTAAGTGAGAAAATGTAATTATGTTTTCTCCCTCTAGCCTCTGAAGAAGATGGTAGACCGAATCCGCAAATTCCAGGTCCTCAACGACGAGATCTTTGCCATCCTGAACAAATACATGAAGTCTGGAGACGGAGAGAACATGCCGGTGGAACACGTCCGCTGCTTCCAGCCGCCGATCCATCAGTCGCTCGCCAGCAGCTGAGGAGCCACTGCTCCTCCGTCCTCAACAGCGTTGGCATTCTCTGCAACTTTCCTTTGGCCTTCAGTAGCAATAAGGACCATTAACTACAATAAGGGGCCACTTTTTCACCTTTTTTTTGTATTCACTTGTGCCTTATAAGAATAGATGCCGCCCCTTTTTTTTTTTTTTCCCAAAGAGCTATTTTGTACTTTCAGGTAGTCATAGTTCAGGGAGGGAAATTAGTTTTGAGTATTTAAGGGTTTGCAGTGGTGAAACAATAAGAGATGGATCTATTTTAGGAAAAGAAAAACATTTTGTGCTGTTTGCATCATTAAACATGCATGTGCAACATTTTTAAAGATTACTGAGAATTAACAACCATGTGTCAAATTATTCAGTGCCTTTTTGTTTGAAAACTTTTAATCATTTTAATTCAATAAATATGTAACAAATCTGTATCCTGTCAAGAGTTGTTTTTTGTTTTTATATATATATGTAAAAAGTTATCCCCAACCCACCCGCAGTAAAGTTCTGCATCTCCAAACATAAATTACTTTCAGATATCACAAAAAAAGTCAATCATAGTAAAGTTCTCCTGACACTGTCAGCAGGTCCTCAAACCAGAACACATATTAGCGTTTATATTTTTGATTGGTAGAAAGTAAGTCAGTGCATTGAAATAAATCCATGTTGATAAAAGAATTTCTGTAAAAAAAATGTACAGAGCTACAGAGGAATGCAGGTGAGTTAACCAGATGACAGTCTGAGTAAATTAAGGCAAATTAAAACAAATACAATCTACTGGTCCATCGGTCCCCTCCCCTCACAGTTGATTGTCTCATTGTTTTATAAGCTATCGTCAACAACGCAAACCGTTGAGTCTGAGGAGAAAGATGTTTGTTAAACATCTAGAGAGGAAGTCATTGCTCCGTTCCTTCTGGAGACGCTGTCGAAAGGCAGAGCCCTGTCGTCCAAGTCCTCTGTGGACTCGTGCAGCAGTTCGTAGTTGCCGTGGGAGGCCGTGCCGTTGGCCGCCGGACCGCCACGCTCCTCCTTCCTTATAGACACGGCCAGGGTTGCCAGGCTAACGCTGACGTCTTTGAAGGCGTGAAGCAGGAAGATGCCAACGATGATTGTGAGGAAGCCACTGAGGGTCCCGATGACGTCGCCCGCGCCCATGTGCTCCCACTCTTTGAAGAGGATTGCGGAGCAGGTGAGCACCGACGTGGTGAAGAACACATAGTAGATGGGCGTCACCAGGGATGTGTTGAAGATGTCCAGGGCTTTGTTCAGGTAGTTTATCTGGGTGCTCACGCAGCCCACCAGACCCAAAAGGAGGACCCAGGACAGGGGGATTTTAAAGACGTTTTCCCCAGCGATGGCCTCCTTGATGGCGATGCCAAGTCCTTTGACACAGGACACAGAGAGTGCCCCGATTACGGAGCAGATGGTGATGTAGACGAGGATATTTGTCTGCCCGTGGCGGGGGGAGATGACAAATATGAAGATGAGAGCCACGATGACCACAAGAGTGGCAAAAACCACAAACCCTTTAAAAAGGAAAAGAGATTAAATGTACAATCGTTTGCAGCAGTTTTCAGACCACTTTCACAAACTTAAATGCATTTTATTAGAATTTTGTGTGTCAAACCAAAGGATCCTAAACACATCAGGAGGTGACCCCAAAAACACCAATGCAACAGAGTGGTGACCCTCTAAGAATAAATAAAATAGCTTCAATCTACATATGTTTACTTATAAATATAAAGGTTTTTAAATAGCTCTCTGTTTGGATTACATTACACTGGGGGGAGGTTTTATTCAGAGGCGACAGGGAAGCTTCCTTTGAAATGATAAGAAGCAGCTTCAAATGACTTAAAGCCTTGGAGGTTAGTTTTTAATAACTGTTTCTCAGATTTAATCTTATCAAAGTCTATTTAAAAAAAAAATGTAAAAGAAATAATTTCTAATTTATTTTCTATTTTACAAATGGGAATCTTTTTAAATTTTCCAGATCATATTCTCTTCACTTCTGGGGGCAGGCCTTCCTCTTCAAAATGAATTCATATAAATCTAAAAAACATAATAAAATAAGTAAAAATTGTGATAAAGACTAAAAAAAATGAAATATGACAAATGAAATATGACTCCCAACACGTTTTTTTCAATTAACTTTTTCAAAAAAAATTTTTTGTATTGCCATTTTTTTATAAATCTCCATTTACAAAACATGCTCTTTGTTGGCAACAAAAATGGAGCTAAATGCACTCCATAAGTTTCACACTTCACATTGATCTATCACATTAAATTCTGATGAATACCATAAAGTCTGTGACCATATTGTTGCTAAATGTTGGCTAACAAACAAACTAAGTTGCCTCACTAACATTTCCAACCAATGCCAGTGATCAACTGATTTAAAAAACAAGACACGTCGGTTCAAAAACATTAACAGGATGTGTTCAGCTTTGGTTCTCTCCATACCTGGGTCCACAAGCTTCTTGGCCATGTCTTTGAGGCTGGCGATCTCCTCCTCCTTCGGAGCATGGATCACCATGGTGGTGGAGCCGAGGATGCTCAGCAGGCAGCCAAGCTTCCCGTGCAGGTTTAACCGCTCTGTCAAGAAGTATGAGGACAGCACAGCGCTGCAAAAAAAAAAAACAACAACAAAAAAAACACTCGTCATGGAAATTTTAAACTTAGCAGGCTACAGAGAGCTGACGGCTTTGAAAACAAAGCATGATTAACTTCAAATGACCTTAATGAAATGTGTGCCATACCTGACGAGCACGCTAAGGGCTCCCAGAGGCGTGACCAGGGTTGCAGGAGCAAACGCATACGCTGCAAAGTTAGCCGCTTCTCCAGCACCCACTGAAACCAAGTTAGCATACCATCAGAAAATGTCGCAATAGATCCAGACAGGTTTACTATTAGGTTATCTTTCCCACAGCAGCATAAACACTGATGCAATACAGTTATTTTTTTTTTTTATATAGCTTCAGATTTGGAGCAGCAGATTGTGAGTGAAATTTGAAAACAACTATAACCCATCGTCACTCACTTGATAGTAAACCAGCCCACCAGAGCCATTCTTTAAGATATGCATGACCGCCCTGCCCTGCAAAAAACACAAGAAAATAAATAAGTATCATAGTTCAAACTTTATTTGGTGCCAGAGCAATGAAACCAAGTAAAAACATAAACAAGAATCAGCTTTTTTTTTATGATACTCAAACAGTGTCCATTCCTTATGACCTTTAACCTTTGTAGAACTTTACTTTTCCCTAAATAAGAAACAATCATTTTAATTTTAGATTATGCCCGGAAAAGGTTTAAATTTCCAAATGTGACTGAAGCTGTGATTCACAAGAGTCTAATATAAAACGGGTCTAAAACAACTTGAACTGATCATGACTAAGTAATACGGCAAATTGATTTTAAACTGATTTTATTGATTCATTAAAGTAGGTAAGAATTTGGGGAAAATAATGATTTCCCCCCCCCTACACCAATGCATTACTGGGACTTTAAACATTTCAGAGTAATAAACCAGCCCACAGTGTAAGACTGGCTTCAAACATTTTCTGTGATATATTTCCATTGTTTACAATGAGAGGGTTTGCTAGGTTGTTTAACAAGCTGCTTGGATTTAGCTGCACTTTGAATTCAGGTTCATTCCCAGAAGATATGACTGAACTAAGAGCAACTTCTTTTTTTAAAATCTCTTTAATTTCAACTATAAGAGGGAAATAAAAAAAAACACAAATTTCACTGGAGTTGTAAAACAACAAAAAGGTTTTACTCTAATGCCATGTTGCCCAGCCCTAATGAGGCTGCCTGAAAACAGTTTAGACTTTCAAAATAAAGCTTACAAATACTCATCCAATAGAAAAACCTCAACATTTTGAATTTGTTTTTGTATCCTGTACGACAACAATGCTTCTTCTTGTTTCATTGGTAACATTATTGCAAAACAGGGTTTTGTAAGACTACTGCAACTAAACCAGTAATTAAAAAGGAATTATACTCTATTTTCCAAACTGGATACCAGCTTCTTCAGTTATATGAACAGAAAAGGACCAAAACAAGCCTTTAAATTAAGGTTGCAAGTGATTCTTAAAATGTATCTATTATTTTTTTGTGGGTTTGACTATAAAGAAAATAGTATAAAATGTTCCAAAATTAAAAGAGAATGCCGTTCACCAAAATCAGATCACTGTTAAGCATTTATAGGAACTCTGTTATGGGCTTTTACTTTGGAAACATCACAAACTACCAGTATACAAATGCTGTGAAAAAGCATGACCCATTTTAAATAAATCTGATTTTTTTTCCAGTCTTAGTTATACACTTTTGTGACGTCAATGATCGAACTACGGCCATCACCTTTAGATCTGAGGAAAAGGTCAAGTCAGATGCGGATATTAATGATTACCAGCAGTTTATAAGGCTGTTGGTGACACAAGCAAATATATGTGAGCACACCCTGAACCGGAGGTCTGGTTTAAACACGCATGGAAAACACTTGGGCAGGGATGAACGAGTTTCCCGACTGGTCTGACTTCTCATTTTGCAGCAGGGAGTGCCTCAAGGTGACTGGCAGATTTAAACAGTGATGTCAGATATAATTCAATCAGGTTGTCCAGAGAAGGGGGTCAGTACCTGCCCGCATGGACCCTTTCTTGGCCAGCCTCAGGAGTCCTTTCTTCTTGAGGATAAAGCTTCCACCGATGAAGATGCTGGAGCTTATGGCCAAAGCCAGGCCGATGTAGAAATCGTACTTCCCCCGGTCCTGACCCATGATGAGGCTGGATGTGTTGGAGTGATCTCTCACATCTACCACCAAGCAGGGAAGATGCTCACCAAAGAGGCAGCTCTGGCCACCTGACAAGAAAAAAAAAAAAAGAAAAAAAAAAAGCACAACAGAAAACATCCATCAGATCCAACAGACTTCACCTAAACACTTACAGCAGGAGCCTACCGTGAAAACAGGAAACATTACAAAGTGGAAACCCATAATCTGACTGGTTGGAGGAATCCATCTGAGGCGCAGATCACCGAGGAACATATAGTCCTCTCTGTTACCTCATCCCATACAAAGACATGAGTGAGACTGATCATATCCAACCGGTTGTCTGAGTATTGTTACAGACAAAAAGCCTTGTGAAACTCGGTCAGCTGCAATGTAAATGAACTCGCCTGAGGAGTTAGGAATCAGGAAATAGCATTCCTCTGATGGGAATGTTAACCTGGCCACGCTAGGTGCACCTTGTAAGGAAGATAACCTAAACAAAACCAGGTTGACCTTATTGTGGCTTCATTATAATGAGCTGTTTCGATAAAATACCAATAAACGTTTAATTTGACTAAACAACACATAGTTAGATACGGGTACGCGGAAATGAACGCGTTAGCTCCTGTTAGCAGCACTGCTAGCTAACCCATGGGAGCGCTCCCTGCTGCCCTGCAATTACCTGCTCAAAAGGCAGCTGCTTTCCCCTGAAACAAGCGTACAGCGGTGGGGAGATGATGCTCCTTGGTTCTGTTCAGCACCGTCACATGCTGCTTCCTCCACCCTCAAACAAACACCGAGAACCACCACTGGAGGACTGCCGCACAGCGAGGCTCTTCTTCTACTTATCAGGGCAGAGCTGAGACCATTGAACTGTGTGCCCTCCGCAGGCTGAAACCCAGAACCACAGAGATCATTTACAGACTGGGAGGGAGATTACACCGACTGAATGAGTTTTTCCGAGAGATCACTGGCACGCTAGAAACGAAATAACAAAAACTTGTTTCGAAAGAGTTAAAGGAATTAAAGGAAAGCTTGGGATCATAGCAGAAGCGGTGCAAACTCACACGAAGCCTTAAGTTTTTTTTCTGTTTTGATTATTTTTGAGATTCTACTAAACTACATCTTGTTATACATTAAATATGATAGCGTGGATTTTTAAAACATTTTGATTAGTAAGGTTAGTAATAGAAAAGGATAATAATACCTATATCACCAAATAATTTTATTCAATAACAGTAAAATGACATTTATTTTTTATTATGTTTATTTATATAGAAACAGTTCACAGCCCATGTAGAGCAAACATACAAGACAATATAATTTATTGTTTCTTCATTTTTAAAGTTATCTATTAATGCTATATTGAAAGCATTTTACAAGTTTGGCAACATATTTTTGCACAGACTACTATGGGGGATATTCCTGGCAGTCTTTCTAAGTTTTCAAATTGTTTATATCAATATCAAATTTATTTCGTATCAACAGAAATGCAGAAATATATTGTCATGGTTGGTTTGAGCCAGTGCTCCAAATGAACTGCTCCTGGCTGCTGTTATGGTCCATGTTCTGAAAACATAATATTAAATATATTTCTAAAGATATGATGGAACAGACATAGTAACTGAAACGTCCTTTGGAGCCATATTGATTATTTCTTTACATTTCTGTTTTGATTATGATTTAAAATTAAGGTGATTGAGTTAGTCATACCAAGACAGGGTCACAGTTTTCATCTGCTAAATGTTATTTTCAACCAAATACAAAAAATTCTTTTATTTTTCAGCTTTACCTAAATGTATTTACTTTAACTTATGATTTGGTTAAAACTGGTCTTTTTGATTTAAAGTAACTTAAAAATATTTCACTTTTCCGAATTATGAATTTACATCAACTTATATTACAAAAAATAGCTTTAATTGATTTTTTAGTACCGTATTTTCACGACCATAAGGCTCACCGTACAAAAAGGCGCAGTCTCAGTTATGTGCGCCATTGCTGTATTTAACACACACATAAGGCGCGCCGCACCACAGGGCGCGGGTTTTATATACTGGTACATATGCTC
>JAUZNJ010024595.1:2332-16831 GCA_034780135.1 Jordanella pulchra | reverse complement strand
AAGAAAGAAAGAAAGAAAGAAAGAAAGAAAGAAAGAAAGAAAGAAAGAAAGAAAGAAAGAAAGAAAGAAAGATTTAAAAAAAATAAAAAAGATTTTTTTTATGTTTTATTAGAGAAGCATGATCAATAATAGGAAAAATGTTAAAATTAGTAACCTTAATCTAATATGCATATATTCAGTAAGAGAAAAATCAAAAAAGAAAAGACAGAGTTTATTTTCACAAAATCATTTGTTTTACAATCATTTAAACCTCTGGTATGACAATACATTTATACCCCTTTCTACAGGCCACAAAAAATATTTAAACCCAGGAACAATCAGCTTTTAGTGCCAGTGGAAACAGCTCATTGACCCAGGTCAAACTACTTCAGCATCCTCGGTTATAATTTCCTTCCAATGGCTCAGTTCCGATCGGTATACAGTGGGAACATCAGACCCAGGTCAACCCGCTAATTTACGTGATATCATTGAGTGCAACGTACAGACGTTACAACATCACGCCAGTCGCGTCCGATCTAGTAAGCTAAAACAACTCTGCTTACATTTGATACACATAGTGCAGCACTGGTAGATACTGGGAGGGACAAAAAATGAAACAATAAAGCACACTTACTGCCACTGGGGTCCCTTCCATGTTGCTCTGTTTACTTTCATGATTTCTGTCGCACTGGTGATGCTAACCCAGTGTAATGGTAACACCAGACACGCAGTGTTGTTGGGACAGAGGACAAGCAGCTTGCCAGCAGGGCGTCAGCTTTTTTTGTTAATGAGAAGGTAATCAAATACCGAAAGTTAGCGGGTCAACCCGGGTTGCTAATTTCAATGGGAAAGACGCTTTTCCTGTCTTATGTCTCTTCTCTTGACAGTTTTTTTGGTGCTTACAGCACAGGTTGTATGTAGAATTATCGCTATAGACACAGATGGTCAGGGTAAAGGCCTATTGCAGGATAATCGTCCCCTTTAAATACCATGTAGGTAATTGTCTGGCATTTCAAAGAATTCTTTATCCTAGGACTTTGAACGATGGAGAAAAAATTACAAAAACTAATCTAAATTTAAAATAAACTTTAGCAGCCAAATTGTCTGCGCAAACAAGGACATTGACAGTTTTTTCATCACTCACATTGTTAGCAACAGTTCAAATAACATCCACATAACGTAGAATAAAAGATTAAAAGGAAAAATTGTCTTGAATGTACAAGAGAATAATTGAACCTAGTCTTTTTTGTATTTACATGTCACAAATGGTCACAAATTAAAATCTATTCCTAATCTGTATGGTGAGTTCTTTTTCTATATTTGATGTAAATATTGACATTTTTCGTAATGTTCTCATTACATTTTATTGCTAAAATAAAATTGCTAATAGTCCCTTTGAGTCTTCTAGCTGCTATCTCAATAGTCATTGTAAACCAGGCCTAGCTAAAGAAGCTTGGTGGTTTCTACTCTCAGTTGTTCTTTGGAGAACAAAACATTTATGTAAAAGATTATAGATTTCTGATTTAGTAAAACTGTTTAATAAAATATAATTTAGCCAAATAATGTTTTATTGACCTCTTGGATTTGCTTAGTAAACGCATTTAAAGTGCTGCAAATTAGTTTAAAAGTTAATTTTTTGCCTAATTCAAAACTTTGAGATAATTTGGTCTCTCAAACATAAAATGATAGTGATATCAGTACATCATTTTATTGATTAAATTCATCAACCATTTTAATTTCTTTTCCATAGTTTAGTCAAGAAATATGTAAATGAAATGAAATACGTATTACTTGGAGATGAATATTTTTTAAATTGTCATATTTTAAATGGAAGTTGTGAATTTATTCTGCATGTGGGCAGATTTATATGTCATACCACGATTTAAGCTCGAATCATGGTTTTACTTGGTGCTCAGCAGACAGTCGTGCATGTCTACACACATCAACATATAAGAGTCCAAAGATTGCTATGATTAAATGACATAAAGTTACAACAGAATTTCAGAAAAAATTATAGAAATCATAAATTTGACATAAAGGTAAACGTAAAGAGAAATATCTCATACAGAAACAAGTAGAATATAGAAAGTAATGACACGTCTGCTCCACATAGAGGCTGACATAAACTGTGTGTTTTACACAAAGACATTGATATTCATATAACCAGGGGCAGAACACATATCCAATGTACTGATTCATGCATACTGTGGGTTAAAAACAGGATTCGAGCTAGTTATCACTTACTAACATCTGCAAACCCACTAAAGGTAGAATTATCTTCAAGTTTGATTATTTTCAGTTCTCTCTTATTTACTGCCGTATTTTCCCATATGTGCATCTCTCCTTATAATCTGCAACTGTTCCTAATCTTTACTTTTCTTCTGTCTGCAGTTTTGATCTAAATGTCCATTTAAAATTTTTCCACAAGAATCTCAGTAAAAAAATGTAAAGGATGTTCATTCACAACAACGGGTCAATTCAGGTCATAGATCACAGTTACATTTTTTTCCCCAGATTTCCTGATTTCTTCCTGCTGTTTTTTTATATTTAAACAGAGACGTCATTATCTGCACTGACAGGGAGTCCTGTTGTACCAGGTTTTGGCCATTTTATTTTCAAATGAAGTAAAAAGAAAAAATAGGCACCTTTTATGTTTAATAAAAGAGATTTTCACACATGATCAATAATGTGCAAAAATAAAGTATTTTCTGTGGATTACAGTATTTTCTTTAACTAGAGAAAAAAAACTGTTATGGATTAGTGTAATACATAACATTTTTCGCAAAGACTATTAAAAGGAGAACCATCACCAAACAGCACAAAAGACCACATCTTAGATGTAGCCGAAATCCAGACATTTTTTTTTACATGCTTTGGCCATGATTTATCTACCATTAAATGTTGAATTATTCTTATGGTGCTTTAATTCAGCTAAAATGCCGCAACTGAAGTAATCAAATGATGATAGGCCAGCTGTGTATATCAACTGTGATACTGAGAGTTTGGTCAGACCTTTAAAATAACTGGGTCACCTCTGGCTATCACTGAGACATTGTCTTATTTTACTTTTTGTGCTAATCAGTCTATTGTCCATGAAAATGTCCAGTGTGGAAAAGATACACTTTGATCGGGTCCCTTCTGCCTAGTTTTTTTGTTTTGTTTTGGAGAAACAACCTAGTTCTCAAGATGGGCAAGCCCAGTGCACATCTGATAACTTAACAGTTGGTATAAAATCTATTTCCTAGGGCTACCTCCTGCTGTGAGAGAGGTATACAAAGTTATTATAATTCTGTTAGATCAGAGCAGGTCAACCAATACAAGGCTTTAATTGTTTTCTTGTTTCTCATTATTAATTAATCAATTCCAATTATTGACATATATTTATGTTTTGTGACAACAATATAAACCCCTTTTTTAATTAGCTGTAAAACCGGTATTAGTAACACCAGGCTCTGACTAACTGAAGGCAGTGACGTTGCAGTGCTTCTGCAAGAGGGAAGTTTGGCCGGACGTGGCCGCATCAAGCTCCTGAATTTCAAAAGCAAAACAAGGAAAAGTCAAGCACCAAACAAAGAAAGAGTGTGGGAGAATTTCAGAATAAAATCATCCCACCAACTTACTCTAACTTGACTCATGAAAACAAAATGACATAACAGAAATTTGAGGAGGATCAAAAATTATAGTTATGCACACAGATAGAAAGTTGGCCACAGAACTGAGCTAGCCTGTTGCAGCGTTCAGTGTTGGTGTTTTTTTTGAGCATTCCCATGCCAAAGATGCATTTTAATCATGTTCAGCCCAGCGGAGTTGTCCAGAGAGTTTGCCAGTTTTTCACTTATTGAACCATACTTACAATAAAGTCAAAAGTTTCTCTCCAGAATATTCAGTCTGGGTTTCAAGAACAAAGAAATCTGGAATATGAATAAAGTGGAGTTTAAAAAAAAAAATAACACATCAAACCTCAGTTTAACAAATGTAATAGGATTCAAGAAACAACATCACTGGAATATATCACTAAATAATAATAGTTCCTTCTATAATGAGAGCCATTAATTACAAAAAGGAAAACACGGATCAGTAGTGAACCTTGACATGAATCGCCAACCTACCAGAGCCAGAGCAATCTCAGAGCAATAACTAAAGCACCACCAACTTTACCTGCTTCAATTACAATCAGTGCTCATGAATTAACAGTTCATGAACCCTTCATTCACAATTCATAACTTCACATCTGGCAAAAAAACATCAAGATGATTTTGGCAAATCCGTAGCTCATCGAGCTCAAAGTGCTAGATTCTACCTTAAAGTGGATCACTAGAGAGAAATGAGTCCCAGTGAATTTCAGAATAAAATCCAGGGAGGCTGGATAGTCAGCTTCCTGATCAACCAATAGCATCAGGTGAGAATATTGAGCTACCCCCAGAGTGGTATCCTCCTCCCACTCCTCTTCTTCATGTGAAAAAATAGCTGCATCTCAGAAGACATGTCAGTTTGCAGACTACACCACTTTCACTGATCTGATTTATGACGGTGATGAGTCTAAATATTGATAGGGATAGATCACTTGGTCCACTGGTGCAGTCAGAACCAGTTGGAACTTAACACACTCAAAATCTGAGATGATGGTGGACTTGATGGATTCTGTTGATTCTTAACACTTTCAGGAACAAATAAATCAGTAAACTGAAAAAATAACAAAGGTGCCTGGTATTGAATTGACACTGTATTTTAGAAAAAATGAGCATGATATCAACAATAAATAAAAATGAAATCCCAACTAGGTACAGGGAAAAGTGGACCCAATAAAGTAAGGGACCTATGGCTGGTTATTTATAGTATAGAAGGTGTCGTTTCATTTATCTGCCATGTCAGATAAGCGAGGCCTCTGCTTAGTTTAATTAGATACTAGCTAATGTTGATTGGTCTTAGCTGCAATATTTAAGTCACAGTTGTCTATTATGCAGCAGTGCCACACATTGGTGGAATCTATCACTGTCTGCCTACACCACTCTCTCTGCTATTCTCATTCTTTTTCTCAAAGCCGTTATTCTACTTTTTATGCCTTTATGATTTTATCATCATTTGCTCGGTTTCATCCACTGGTTCCTCCTCTACTCTCCCCTTTTTCAATGACTTTTCACTCTTGCTAATTTATGTAACCTCCCAAACAGACAGGTGAAATTTAAACATTGAAGAATGTAGCTCATGAGATAAAAACAAACGAGTCAACAAAAGATTTAAAACCCAAATAACATTGAAATAAGCTTAAGATAATTTTATACACAAAGAAAATAACAGAGCTTGACTCAATTTCCTTCTCTTGTTCTGAAGCCTGTGCAGCTTTGCTGAGTTGGCACTTATTTGTTTCTGACTGACTTTGACAGAGTGTAGATGCACACATTTGAACGTGAATGAATTTGCATAGTTTTATGAATTTATTATGGTGCAAATATTGCAAGTTTGACAGTAAGAAGTATCTCTAAGCCTTCCTTTTTCATCTTAAGCTTTCTTAGTGAGCTTAGTTTTATATTATTCCCAGTCCTGCATTTTTAAAATAATCTCCTTTGTGTCCTCTGCTCTGTATGCTTCCCTGCACTGAATGATTTCTTCTTTATTGGGCTCAGTACAGACCTTTATGTGTAAGTTATATTATCTCAATGCAACTCTTGGAAGGGATCTTTGAAAAACATCTAGTTTAGTTCTACGTGCACAAAAGATTTTTGATGTGTGAGAAGATTAGGTTTAAATATGTGTTCAAAAAATAAGGAAAAAATACACTTTAAATGTAAAAAATATAATGCAAAACATATAACGTTTGGAAATGACACTGTGATTTATATCAGTGAATAATTTCTTTAAATCACATATTAAATGCATCATCATAAGATCTAGTCTACCAGAGAAACTTTAGGGTAAACTAAAAAAGTAAACCTATTATATTTTGATTTATTTCTCAAAGGGATTCATTGCCATTTGCTTATAATATGGTATAATTGGTATAATTTTGTGAAACAGAAAATGGCTTCAGCAAAATTATCTCATATAAACCTCTTATCAGTAGATGAACAGCAATAAGCAACAGACAGAGCCAACTGATCATTAGCTGGTAAACACTGTAGGGTGTTTGTCAGCAAAAGAGCCCAATGTTTCCCTCAGGAGTTGCTGAGGTCAAATCTCAGCTTGAGGAAAAGCGAATAGTGGATTTTTTTCCTCTTCAAATACAGCCCCTCCTGGATAAAACTGCACATACAGCACCCCTGTTTAAGCTGTGTAAAAGCCTTACTATACACAAATCTTTATTGCAGTAGCATACTGACCACATAAAAATACATTTTAGAATGAAAATTAAAACATAAAAATGAATCCACATCCTTCTTATACTTATTGCAACTCTTTAATCGTTGCATAGCACTTAATTCCTCCCCTGTGAGATTTTGTAAGGTTGCAGCATACAGGGAACTTTTCTTTTTTGAACAATTGGTCTAGATCAATCTTTCTGAACCCTGGTTTTCAGGGAACACTGTCCTGCATATTTTAGATTTTTTTTCTGTTCCAGCGTACGTGACTCAAAGGATCGAAGTTTATATTTTACCTTTTAAACCATTTCCGTGTATTTTCTTTTTTTTTTTTGAGCTTTTTACGGCACTAGTAGCTCGTTTTTCTGACAGTAGACTGACAGGAAAGGGGGGATGAGAGAGGGGGAGGGACATGCGGGAAAGGACCACACAAGCCGGATTCGAACCTGGGTTGCCCGCGTCGAGGACTAAGGCCTCTGTACATGGGTCGTGCGCGCTAACCACTGCGCCACCTGCACGCCCTTCCGTGCATTTTCTGACCAGAAAAAATAATCATGTGAAAAGAACCAATTAAGACTGTTTTCTGAAAGAGTCCAAAAGATCTTTCAAATTAAATGTCCTGGAAGTGCAAGGATTTCATGGTGTAATACATTCTAACAAGGTTCCCAGGACCAATGGAGTAGAAACAGACCCAGGGCATGCCCCCCCCCCCCTCCATTCAGTGAAGTCTTTTTCCACATATTCATATTTGCTCTATTACTGCACCCATCCTTAGTGTTTGTTGCAACAGAGCTCCATCTTAGTGTCACACAGTACAGTTTTAGGTAGAAGGAGTTTTAGAAAACTCTAAATGTGTGAATTTTTTTGACAAACAAGGCTTTCTTCTGGGAGGACATACAAACAATGGTTTGCACTAACTTCTAATAGCTGTTAAAGACATTTGGTGAGAGAGATTTTTCCCCAACAGTGAGCTTCAGATATTGTTCAACCTTGCTGACGATCTGATATCCAGGGTTCTCTTCCATTCTTGTTCTTTGTATATTTCAAAAATGCTTTGGTTGTAGATACAGTGAGCTTCTTGTTTTATTCATTAAGATCAACACAAATCCATCCGTCCATCACATTACCACTTTAAACAAAGGACATTTAAGGCTCCTCATGTCTAAATGGTTAATTTTGAGTTCTAGTTTTAAAAAAAAATGCAGTGATCATCAAATGTCTTAGACAAAGAAATCTGTTTTATCTGATTTCCTGCAGAACAACAATTAGTGTCATCTTATCAAACTACTTGTATGTATTTATGTGGATACCAGTGTTCTGTCTTTTAACTGAACCGAATTTGAGCTAAAAACACACAGTGAAGCATCAGAGCAGTGATTATGTTCCACGGCTTCGACTGGCAGGAGACAATAACCCAGTCTGACGGCACAGTGTGAACATTATGTAAAGGGAGAGAGGACAGCCAGGATCATGTGGAGCTGAGAGAAGGGAAGCCATTCTCCTGGGTGATGGATGTAATCCAGGTAACATATTGGACCCTGACCTCTTCTGAAACAAAACAGATCAGTGCCTGCTTTTTTGTACTATTTTTAGCATTTCTTGTGCTATATTATTCTTTTTTTTTTTAAATGTTAAGTTATATACCAACAGAAATTCAAATAAAAGGAAAATGATGCCTGGATTTAAGCGGAATTTTTTATAAAGCCTCCCAAAGGGAAACAATTTGTTAAACATCTTTTACTGCAATTAGAGATGGAAATCTTTTTAGGTTTGTGTTGCATTTCAACAAAATAGCTTAAATGTAACGCATCGGATAGAAAAACAGTCAGGAGGTTCACTGGACAATTTCAACACATGAATATGTTTGCAAATAACTCATTCCGTTTGAACCCTGACTGTTGGTATGAGGGTATTGTTGAAAGCCGAACCTCTGCCAACTCTTTGTTTCCCCTCATTTTAAAATGACTTCCTACTTATTCTCAATCTATTACCTAATTCCCAATTATATACTTTAAAATCTGTATCTAAATATGACATGAAAAGTGTAGAAAACCTCCAGGGGTAATGTAAATATGCGCTTTAATGCAAGAAAACTGCAAATCTCGTTTGATGTTCTTTAACCAAATACTATCAAAGTCTTAGTCTTTCATTTTCTGTAGTTATCTTGCCAATAAACACATTTTCTGTACCTTGACTAAAACAGATGCTTTGATTTTGTAGGAGAAAGACTGACCCACCACAGCTCTTTATTAAAGGCTTGATATAAATCGAGCCTTCCTAAGGGAATCTATAGCACAGTCAAGTTTTTTAAACTTGTAGAATCACCAACTGAAAAGGTCAGGACTAGGCAGGCTGTCCAGCACTTATTTCCTCTTTGGAAAACATATCTCCCTTCTAAAATGGTTTAATATGAAAAGCTGCATTAGCACTCAGCTGCAGTCTTGTCAGTGGCCTGGACTGAAATGCATATAGTACACACTCTTAGACATTTTATTGGATTAATCAGAAATTTCAAAGCTCTGCCCTCTTATTCCCACCAGTGGAGGAAATTGCATTAGAGCATCCAAGTGTAGAAGAAGTTAAGTCTCGACTCATGTCTCAGCGCTCGTTGCCTATAGAAATGAGATGTTGAAGGAGGAGGATTTTTTGGGATGAAAAAACTGCTTCACCTTTTAAACAATGAAATATTTTGAGAAATGACTTTAACCTGCTCTGAGAAATATAAGAAAAATATATTTTCTACAGTTAAATAATTATTATTTAAAAATATTTTATTACTAATAATAAAAAGTATTTTTTATTATTAAATAAAAATTAAAAATAATTTTTATTTAATAATTATTTTTCCTTATTGAAAGCACTGTTTTATACTTGTAGTTGTCCTTGCATGAATGACATACCTTCTTTTGTTGCAAACTTGCAATGCAGAAAACAACCTTTTTATTATATTTTTGAGAAAAAAAGTCTATTGTTGAACTTTCATAAGATGGTTTCACAAAACTGAATTGATTGTCAAAGACAATTAATAAATAAAGCATGATATAGTTCATTGTAGTTTTGGAACAGTATATACATAAAGGTTTTTAGGTTTGTCTCAGTTAAAGCTGTAGTGTGTAATAATTACAGGGAATTACTGACATAATCACATAGGAGCGACTCTCCCATTTATGGCAGAAAGCTGACAAACTAGTGACTGTAGCGATCGCCATTACACTTGAACATGATTTCAGCGAGTATTAGACGGCTGAACTGAGATGGTAGTGAAAAACAGATGGCAGCAACACGCTAAAAGATTTGTTTATTCTTCAGGATTTATTACTTATTCAGCAACTTCCGTGACTTTTCTCAGGTAATGAGGACTAACATTACTCAGAGATTACTCCTCAAACTACTGACAACAGTAACTTTACTACATGTAGCGCTCAGAGCTGTAAAAAAACATGAGGAGTTAGGATTGTTTATATTACATAGATCATAACTAAATAATTTTCTGGATACATACCTCAGTTACGTCTCTCAGGCTACTTTGGAGAGCTTCAAATCACTATTTTACTTAAATAAAATAAAAAAGTATTTTATATAACTATGTTGAACAGCTCACTAAAACATGACGATGATGTGGAACAAATAATGGGTACATACACAATCCTAGGCTGATAAAAAATCTATATCCTACACAAACTAAGAAAAAACAATTTCTAAAATCATCTATGTAAGGAAGCCTCATCATTATTTGACAAAAGGTGATGCAGACGCTGTAGAAGCTGTTTTTTTTTTCCATTACAGCCTCCGTATTGTTCGTGTTGCTACAAGCTGAAAATTACACACTGTAGCTTTAAAAGTTTTCTTCATTCCAAAAAAGGCATAAAAACTGTTTCTTTCTATAATTTGCGCCACTGTACAGCCTAGTCTATTCATTAAGAGTTTAAATATATATTTAATACATTCATGACACTATTTATGCATGGTAATCATATCGGATAGGAGAAACAATGTATTTATGTAACCTTAGGGACATTTAGGATAGCTTCTTCTTTCCAAGTTGAAATAACATCTCTTTAGGACAAGTGACCCTCAAGAATAATGAAAATATATATATATTTTTAATACATATTTTCACATATTTTCACATTAGTTACAGGTTTTAATATTTAGGGAAATGCAGGAATAATAGTTGTTGTTTTAAAGCAATTTGCTCATTTTAAGAAATATTTCTTTTGAAATTCTAACATTAAAAGTAAGCTATTTTTACTTCCAGCTGTCATATTATAAAAATATCATCAAGTTCATTCAAGACAGGATAGCAAGGACAGAGAAAGAAGAATATTTTAAAAACACTTATTTAAAGATTAAAGGCAGAGTTAGATCTTATCTATTACACCTAATAGAACTCAGAGTTTCAAATATCTTTTGATCTAAAGAAAAAATAAAGGACTTCAGATTATTTCTAACACTAACTGAAACCTTTCCTTCATATTTTTCCTTTCTATCCGTTTTTACATCATGTACTCACTTTCAAGTTATAAAGATCCGGGCCAACATTCAAGGCAGGCTAATCCTCTATATGCTCAACAAAAGGTCTATAAGCTGCATTTTGCTAGATTTCCACTCCACTGCCTCCTTCCATGTGGATATCCTGTACCAGCAGCTGCTGACGGAGGCTATTCTGCCGAACCATACCCTCCACTCAATGCTTCATTTCTCTTCCTCCATCCTTTCCTTTCTACTCTTTCTGCTCACTTCTTCATTTACTCCCTAAGTATCTTTCCTCCTCTGTCCTGTTATATCTTCTTTTTTCTAGCAGCACATCCCTCATTATTACATTTGATTCTTGTAGTGATCGATCACAGATGAAACAGAAACAAGAGTCTATCAACAAAAAAATCACAAAGGAAGGTCATTGCAGAAACATTGTCTCACTTTTTTGGTTCTAGAAACTACAGGATCCCACTGATGCTAATATTACTGTATAAAGGGAGATACTCCCCAGTGTTGTCAAGGACAAATTTATCATTTCAAGATAAAAAAAGTATAGTTAGACACCATTTCTTAATCCAAAAAAAAATAAAATTATACATTAAATTTTGATATAAATTGGGTCTTTAAAATCATGTACCAAACAACAGTTATGTGGAAACCAGGTGTTAAAATACACTGAATAAAAAGACACAACCATTTTTCTCACTATGAACCCAGATTCAACTTTTTGTTTTAGTTTGGGGTCAAATAAAGTTACTACAAACTACTCCTTCAAATTCGCATTAATTTCTGATAGGATTTGTTTCAAGACTATATCACTTAGTGGTGACTATATCACCACTAACTGTAGAGGTTTATTTTCTATTTCTAACCGTTTCATGTGCCTCCCTTTATGTATGTGTAGAAATCCGGTATCAACGGCAAGTGTCCTTAAGTAATGCATGTAAAACCACATAAACAAAGCAAAAGAGAGAATTACTCTTTTGGTGTGAATAAAAAAAAACAATAAAGCAGCCAGATAATAAGGAAAACAGCAAAAAAAAAAAAAAAATTTTTAAGTAAAATCTTTTCATTCTAACCATCAGTGCTTACGTTTTGTGTAAATAAAAGCTGTTTATTTTCTGACATACAGCATTCATCTTCCTATCCTGTCAGAGTAAAACTAGGGCCAGGCTCATGCATGGAGGATAAGAGATCATCAGGAGAAGCAGAGCCACAACATTGCATCATGATATGATATGATGTCATTAATTTAATCATTTCGGGACATAAAAACACCTTTTAAAACCATTTTTGTAAAGTGCTTTTCAAAAGGCAACCTTTCCTTTCTGTTGGTTGCATTATCAACGCAGGTCATTTTACAAACGTTTTGAATGTATTCTGCACATACTTTTCTGAGTTAGTAGCCTACTTGGTTTCCTCCTGTTTGTTATTTACTTTAAAGGGATGATCCGGTTACTTAAAACAAAAAATAAGAGACATACTCTCCTTGCGTCCCAACAACCTAACACTTCATTCTAAAGTAAAATTAAGATGTAGCTAAAAAGTGGTCTTTAGTAAGAGGTAGGATAGCTGCACTCTACAATTAATGAGTCGCTGTATTTGTTATATTTTTTTGACTGTTCTTAGGAAATTCTTGGACCTATTTTAGTTTAGCAGCTGATGTGTGTGAGTTTGTGTGCAAATGAAACCAGACTTTCAAGTTATATTTGAAAATATCTCTCTGATTGGTTGGTTCATGGTTTGGGGATTTTGGGACTTCTCACCCGTACAGACATCCCTTCATGGAAGCAGTAGAGTTTTGCAGCGTTCTGAGGGAGCATCTTCATGCTCCAACGGATTTCCAAATACACATTTTATGGTAAGATGTAACATTTCCAAATCAATATACTCACCGAGAGCCAGTTGGACACATGCAATGACTAATTTCAATATAATCAACTGTATGATACGGGTACCCTTGCTGACCTGCTTGAAATTTCTCTGCACTGTATTTCAAAGCTGCTGTTTGGGTCCTCTGCCGTTTCCTTTTGTCAGCTCGTCTTCACCCCACACTGATTCAACTTCATCACACTGCTGTTTTTAAATTAGTCAAGTTGTGTTCCGTTATTGGATAACAAAAGAAAATGTGACTGATTGCTGTTTGTCTGAAGAGTGATGGAGAACTTTCTTCCTTTTCTTGCTTTTATTTCTGTACGCCTAGAAAACAAGCACTTTCTGTTACTTTTCTTGTTTTTACTATTTGTGCAGTTTATGTGAAACCAAACCACTACTCTGCATAAAAAGAGAAGAGTCATCAGCTTTTGATTTAAATAGCTTTAGATCTAGAATGACAGCTTTTCCTGTGTTTTTGTGGCTTGGGTGCAAATAGACGAGGAGAATCCTGAAACCAGGTGAGAATAGTCAAGGTGACTGGCTTTTAACATTACAGACTTATCAGACATCTTTGCTAAACAGCTGTCATTTTAAAGAAACGTTAAGGCAATCTGTCATGGTACAGATTTCCATCAATTAGCCCCTATCTTGTTCCAGTTATTTCTTATATTTCATTATTTTTATCAGATGACCAATAAATTGTCGGTTCTAAGAGAGAAATTACAGCAATATACACAATTATTGACAATGTGGATTAAAATCCCTTCAGATCTTTTTTTAAAAAAGATATTTTACTAAAGCCTAATTATCTCAAAATTGAAAAAAAAAATAATTGTTTAGTTTAGTTGTTGGGTATTTATTATTTACAAAATAATCACATTAATTAGCACCTGAACCCATTCCTATAAAATAAATGGATCTAAGAACTTTTCAATGAAAATGTACGACTTACTGTTTTCGTGGTGAAGAAATACGATGTAACACAGGGCTCAAGTAGACCTACTGCCTTTAACAGTAACCTTTCTTTGTGCAAACATATATTTAAGTTCAGTACCACTTGAGTTAAACTGGTGCCTATTCAGGGGACACCCTGGACACATCCCAACTAAATATATTTGGGCAAATAAAAAGTTGGATTTTCCTAAAATATTCAGGTGTGTTAAAATGTTAATAATGTATGAATTACTCCAAACAGTTTGAAAGCTGTATTTTTACTGTAAATAAGATTGACTCTTAATCGCATTTAAAAATGATGATTGCAATTTCTCTTTGCTGAAATGCATCCGCAGGAGAAAGCTGTTTGTAGGACACACCAGTAAAGTCCTGATTTACAGCTTGTTGCATTTCAAAAGATGGAGCATCGGGTTCACCCATGCTACTGTGTTAAATTAAGGTCTGAGAACTTCGACATAAACTTATTTAGAGGAGCTTCTTGCCAGGAAGGTTCCACCAAAGGCTAACCAACGTGTTGTTGTTAATCTGAAATCGAGGCAAAAAAACTTAAAAACGCAGAGAAATGTGTGAAGCAAAATTAAACAAATTGGCACAGCTGTTAAAATGATACATTACTGCAACTTAAAAGACAAACAGCAAAAAGTGAAAAACTTAAAAACATTTTCATTCAATTTCACCAAGCCCTCCTCAACAGGAATCTGAGTTTTCAGATTTTCTTTCAGAACTCTAGCTAGTTCATTTCAGAACTTAACTTTTAATTTATCAAAGATTCCTGCTTTGTGTTCTTAATAGATTCCATAAGCAGGGCATTTTTCTTCTATCATATCAGGAAAAAAAATGAAACTATAGGTCTAAAATTTAAAAAGGACTTCTTGTGATCTCTTCCCTGAAGTTCTTAAGAAGTGTGAACTGGGGG
>JAUZNJ010024584.1:0-16831 GCA_034780135.1 Jordanella pulchra | reverse complement strand
GACAGATTAGTTAAAAGTTTTCTATCTAAGGAAAACCAGCTGATTGCATCAAATCATTGACTCGACAGCAATCCCTCTACCCATTTCTATTTTAATAGCACTGAAAAATTGTACCCAGCACCATCCTCTCAATAATCTGATTATCAACCTGTGCAATCAGTCCCATTCATCACATAGCTTTGACCCAACTGACCCATACAGAGGGCCGGCCTCTCCAGCTGTGATCTTAGGTGCTGGGTCTTATTGCTGCAGCCATCATTCTCAGTGCTCTCACACAGCAGAAATTAGCCACTTGATGGAAACTAGAGGCCAAAATTGCTGCTGTTTTAGCAATAAAGGCTATTCTGGAATCAAGTGGCATAATTTTGGCTACATTTTCTGCATTCTTAGTGGTTTGTCTTTCTTCATGGCTTGTTTAAACTGAAGCTAAAGGAAGCAGCTATTAGAAAGATGCAACACTAAACAACTAGTTAGAAATACTACTCTAAAATGTTGATGTGGATGATTGTTTTCTATTAATTTATACTAAATCGAAGGAAAATAATGTAGAAATTGGGCCTGGGTTAGACATAAGGAAAGAAATAAAAAAAATCTAATAAATAAGGGATAATGGAAGGAAGGATATAAAGAAATGGAAAACAGCCAAATGACACAAAGAAGTGAAGAAAGAAAAACAACATTAAATACAAGAAGAGCATGAGAAAAGGGAAATACATTCAAATCAGACACATGGAAAACATGAAAGGTGAAATAAATGAAAGAACACAAGAAAAGGAGAGACATGGCAAATGTTACATTAAAAAGTCAGATTTCACACCTTGTTAATAGTTTGGTTGTGGTAATGAAATTCAGCTAATTTCACTGAATCTTAGATCGGTTTTGAATTAGAAACATTAAACTCACAGTCCTCAAAGTTGGAGCGGCTCCTACAGCTTTTGCTTTGACGAGGAGTGCGGTCCTGCAGTTTGGAGAGCATGCTTAACGCCTTGCTTTTCCTCTCCTCTATCCCCTGGTTCTTCTCCTCAGCTCCTTCTCCATCAGAACGCAGAACTTCACTGTTACTTTCTGTTCGATGGGTCTCCTCCTCACCAGTGTTCTCATCAGCTTCAAGGGTAGATTTAAGACATTTACAGTTAACTTGTCCTTTAAATTAATATAAAGCATAAATTATTGCAGCATTGATTGGTTAGAAAAACAACACTCCATTAAACAGATCACCTGGTGCTACTATGTGGTAGATCCTACAGTATGGGGCTAAAATGCATGGGCAGAAAAACAAAATTAAATGTGCAATAGGTGAACACATTGCAGATGATCTACAAAGATCATCCACCCCATTTGAATAAGCAGACTGTACTACTGTTTGGGAATGACCAGAAAGCAAAGATGAAGTTCTAAGCCATACAAATGGAGATAATAGTGGTGATAATTATTTAAAAGATAATAATATTCATTAATTCAGCATCACATCCTTCATCTTTTAGGTTTCTCTCTTCATCCGTTGGCCCAGCGTCCTTTATTCTTCACCCTAACCTCCTCATTATTACATCCTTGATCCCACATACCTCGTCCCTTATCCCTAAACCCTAGATCCCTCATCATTCTCTTCCTCATCCATCTCTCCATTATTCCTACCTTAATTACCTTCTCTTGTTTCTATCCCCTACCTTCATCATCCCTCATAACCTACTTCCTCCTTCGTTCTGCTAGATATTTTTATCCATTCAACTAATTTGTTATTCTAAGCTCTGTATAGTATCTTGGTATTCCTCAATCAACTCCCATAGACAGAACCCTCCCTTTTCTGAGTCTGAATCTCCAAATACTCCAACAGAAAGTCCCTCTATAAGATTCTGTCATAATTTAAACCTCTTTTTTTTCCGACAGTGTCCAGTAATATCTCTAATAAACCTTTTAAAGTTAAACGGTTGTGGTGTGTTCCTTGTTACCAAATTCCTGAGGAATGCCAAACATTGTGCACTCTATCTGTAAGCTATTTTTAAATTAAACCCAACAATGAACAAAGTCCAGAGCAAGAAAAACACATTTGTATTCATGATCATCTGCAAGTAAGCAGCCACTAGAGCCCATTTCTTTTCTCATCTCATTGTTCCTTTAGATGCAGGAGTTACATTTCCATTCAGTCCTTTCAGGGCCACACTATGGAGCAAGCTTTGCCCTTGAAACTTAAACAGCCACCCACTTTGTAAAAGCCCAGCCAATTAAGAGTCCTATTATCTCCCAATTCAACTTCCACAGAATCCACTTCTTGGTGCACAAGGGTGAAGACAAAAAGCTCCATCAATGCAGACTTGAGACTAAAGAAGGGTAACATTTTCTTCTACAACAGTTTCTATACGTTTCTTCCTTGGAAAATTACCGTTCCTTGTGTAAAGAGTATGTGCATTAATACTAAATATGTTTGAGATGTTTGCATTCAGTGGGACAAGCAGTTGAGAAGTAGCATTGGTTTAAATTGATTGAGCTTTCCGAACACGGTGGAGGGAATTCATTTATTCAGCCGGCGAGCGTGCAAAGGTCAGCGGCGCAGATTGATGGAGCCATGTCTCATTTGACAGGACGTCTTCCACCACACTGCACACAATCACACACCTCTGTGTCCCACAGCAGCTCCGTGTCACCAAAACGGACGATGGAGAGGGGGTATTTATTCATCTTCACAGCATAAAATTCATCATTCCTTCTCGTCTGCAACACAAGACATCTTTCTGACATCATGATGAATGACAAGCGAAGATATCAATTTTGAAAGACCTGAAACTTTTGTTGAACAGGTTACATACAGGGTGCATTTAAATAAAAAAATATCTTTTTTCTCTTTTAAGGTTTACAGAATAACAGAAAGAGTACTATATTATAATTGGAATATTATTTCTGATTATTTTCAGTAAAAAGTATCTCTAATTTAGAAATGTGATGCTATAACATTCACTGTTTTGAGGACGAAAGCCTTCGCCAAAGCAGATGGAGCTCCATAAAAGTGCTTTATTAATGCATAATATTAAAAGTTTTATTTAAAGTAAAACATGTATTAGAAAAGGGTTTCATAAGCCAGAAGGATACATTTTGCACTAACTAATTATTTTTATCCACTGCTTCCAGGTCAGTTCCAAACAATTGAACTAAGTTCTGGAGTTTTTAAACACATATTTTAACATCAGAGGGATCAATGTTTTTATTTTAAATTTAATTCATAAGGTCACTGATAGATTCAAGGGTAAAAGGTTTGGTTTTTAGAATGGTGTTCATTGTGTTTGGTTATTTGTTAGGATAGGGGTGTCCCTGCTCAGCATCCTTGTATGGTTGACTTTTTACCAATCCTCCCTAAGGTTCGTTACAAACATTTGGTAATTCACAAAGTTATTAGAGAGACAGGTTCTTCTTTAGAGACCAAAGTCTTTTGGTTCCCCCCGTCATAGTCCTGATATGTTTGCGTTTTGATTCTTTGATTGATTCTCAATTAAGTTGGATTAAAATTTGTTAAATAAATAGGACATACAGTAGCTTTACTGTATGTTTAATGCTGCAAATCATCAACGAGTTTAAAAAAAGCATTTGATTTGATCACAAACATTTTTATTGTGTGCTGCATTTAAAGTTGTGTGCATTTTAGGCAGCAGATCATTGTTTTTTGTTGTTGTTGTTTTTTAAGTGGAATTGTAAGAGATTCAAATAAAGTAGGCTGATGATAAATAAAATCCATTGATTTCAGCTTTGACTAAAATTATTTAGGATTTGAAGCCTTTCTTTCAGAACTGTTCCATCCAAACCTCCAGCAAGGTCTAATCCATGAATGCACAGCAGTGATTGCCGGTGAGGTCAAGCTGGAAACAAGAGCTCATCTAAAACCACAGAGAGCAGGTTTCCATACCAACCACAGCATCTGAGCATAGCAGATATCTGGATTTGGCTGCAAGCGGACGAGTCAAATCCCCTCCCTGATCTCTGAAAGGCCACCAGGGACAAAAAAAAACACACACACACAGCCACCCACAACACACCCTGCCCACCCCTCAACAACCAGCTCACCAGGCAGAGGCAAGAAGGTTGGACTTGTATCCTTTTCTTTGCATGTTTGAGAAAAGGATGAGCATCATCAAGACAATCGGTGTGTTGAGGCTTTTCAATGAAGCCTCCCTAAACTTTACTGGCAGAACAGGAGGAAGGAGGAGCAAAAGAGAAAATCCTCCAAATTATTATTCATGATTAGGGGATTTTCCTTTCAGGCCTCCTTCATTGATGCTTTTCTCCAACACGTCACCCTCTCTATCAGTCCTGACAAGTGCCAATCATGGGCCTTGAGTCCAGGTTTTGGGGGAAATGTTGACGGATTTCTGAGACAATAGCCTACGAGTTCACAGTGGTGGTGGCTTAGAGACAATAGTGACACAGCTACACTGTCAGTGTGTGGTCCTCTGGGGGGAAACGATTCTTGCTCACTACATGACTAATCTCTATAAGAATCATCTCTCTTATAGGAGCCTAATCGGTGCCGTAGCTTCCTTAGCTTCCCTGGAACAATTCAGCAGGGTCATTTCAGATTAGCTGCCCTGCACATCGCTACATTCATTCGGACGCTAACGTCTTCAGTAAGCAGCTGAATGCTAAACCGTGGGCCGAGCAGGGAGTGACCGGGCTGAGGACTAACAACCGTGGAACAAATATGAGGGGAGGGATTATTTCAGCTATGAATGACCGATGAGCAAACATGGACAAAGCAGTTATCATGGGGCTGACTGGGGAGCAGGAGCAACTTATCGCAGCTGGTTTCTTTAATCTTCTGATCACTCAAACAGCTTTCATCGATCCAAAGAGAGCAACTCATGCCAGTGAGACAAAAACGGAAAAAAGTTGAAGTTAATTCCTTTATATAAGAAATATGAATCTTCATATTTCAGTACCAATGAAAAGAGCCTTTTAAAATAAAAACCTATGGTATTCCCAGTTTTAGCTGCATCCATTCATCAAGTTCTTTACTTTTAGTAACAGCTTAGAGACTGAGGTCTAATTTGAAATGAGCATTTCCCAGCAGCCTTATTGAGATGCTGAACTCTTCACACCTACTGAGCGAACAAACCTCACCTTTCCATACAAAGACAAGCCACACACTGGGCATCTTTTAGAGACAGCATGACCTCAATAGTGACCTCCCCACGCCCTGTCAATGACCCCCTCTCCCAGAGGTTGGCCATGCCTTTGGCCTCTAAAAGGTCAGCGCTTAGCAGCAGTCACAGCGGTCCTCTGGGTGATGTCTCTTTCTCCAGGTTTGCATAATTTCTGCAGGGTAGTGAAACGAGCAATGACTCAGTTTAAAAGGCTGTGTGTTAAAGCTAAAGAGAAATCCAGTCATGTTTGTGAATACACCTTGAACAATGCTCAACACTCTTCAAAGGAGATGTAGTCAACTGCTTCAGTCTCTTTAACTCAAATTGGAGGTAAAGAAATGTGCTGGACCATCATGACAAGGCAGTAACGTTTAAAATATCTACATTAAAAATACATAAAATTCTACATGTTGCATCATT
The DNA here is from genome assembly GCA_034780135.1 of Jordanella pulchra. NCBI lineage: Eukaryota > Metazoa > Chordata > Actinopteri > Cyprinodontiformes > Cyprinodontidae > Jordanella > Jordanella pulchra. Next base: position 11,285 of record JAUZNJ010024584.1, on the reverse strand, counting down.
CCCATGTATGATCGACATACCAGCAATAATATTTAAATATTAATTTTGGGCTTTTTTTGTTATTTTGAAAGTATGCAGAAAAGAAAGAGGTTTTTTGTGGAATTATACACTGGATTTACATTAGACTGTTATTTCTGATGCAAAAATTAGGATCTCTTCATTGTTCACTGCAATAAGGCACCGATAAGGAAATACAGGGACTAAAGGAAAAAGATTCTAGATCATGAGGTTTATTTCAAACTGATAGTTTTCATTGGCATAGAAGTATCATTTTTATTTTGATTATATATTGATTATAGAGAAAAGCCAGTATAACATTTCTACCCATAGAAAATAAAAATAAAAACAAAACAAGCAAAAAAATTAAGCTGATAGCAGTTTGTGATTTTCTGAAATCAAAGCTAATTTGAATCAGTAAAACGAGATCAGAAGGTTTTAGAGAACTGCATGAGGATTCAACATATTTTTACATTTTTAAGTCAGTCGATCTTATCCAGTTACTTGGATTTAAGGGTCTCATTTTGAATCAGTGTTTTTCATCACAAATTTGAGACCCTTAATTTCAGTATAAACACACTTCTCTATAGACAAGATACATTTCTGAAAAAAAAAAACAATAGGTAGAATTTGATTTTCAAGTGTAAGACTTGGACATTTTTTTTTGGTAAACTTCCACATGCTTTTCACTATCTTTGGTCTATTCCTCCAGACAAAACATCAGGTCTGTAGGATGGCTTGCATGCTCACTTTTTGGTTCCAAACCCACTGACTCCCACGCTGGGTCACTGAGCAAGAGTTTTAAGCTAGGAGTACGCTTCATGCCTTAAACACAGGGATTTTTTTTTATTTACCTTTATTTAACCTCGTAAAACCTAACTGAGATCTGGATTTCTTTTTCAAGGGGGACCTGGGCAATATACAGCAACCTGGTTACAAAAATACAGTACGCAAGTGTAAAACAATATAAAACAATTTAAAAACAGTTTAATAGCGACTTGTTACCTGTTTTTTTAAGCACTGTTCAAAATAAGTCCAATGAGATCATTTTTGATATCTTGAGCTCAGAATGGAGCTGATCCCAGGCTGAAGGAGCCATAACACTGAATGCTTGCTTCCCCTTTTCAGTTCGAACATGGGGAACTTGCAGAAGAAAAATGTTATTTGAGCATAAAAAATAGGAATTAATAGATCTGTGTAAAAGAGAGCATAAGTCTGTTGGAGCCAAGCTAAGTAGAGATTTATAAATAAGGCCAGTCAGCTTTTGCATTCTACTCACAATGATGTGTACAACGTCTGCTATCAGTTACAAATCGTAAAGCACAATGATACGCCGTTTCCAATGATTTAAGGCATTTGGCCAAAACATTCATATATCAGACATCTCCAAAATCCAGAAGAGGCAGGAAAGTTGCTGCTACCAATTTTCTTCTAGCTATAAGAGTGAAACAAGAATCATTTCGATAATAAAACCAGTTTGTACCAAATTTGCTAGGTGGTTTTTTTTAAAAAAAAAAAAAAAAAGCTCTTTATCTAAAATAAAACCAAGGTATTTGTAATTACAGACAAAATAAATATTTGCACCTACAGCAGTTGTAAACAATTGAGGAATTTCTGGTGGTTTTTTCTAGAGTTTGAAAAAAAGAACATAGCTTTTTTCTTATCCACATTTATGACTAACTGCAGAGTTTGTAAACGTGTTTGAACAACATTGAAAGCAGACTGCAAATATTTTGCCTGGTCAAGCACCTCAGAATTTATATGGTTAGAGTTAGAAAGTGTATTCAAGTTCATTTTTAGATTCATTACAGAGAGATCAGAAAGTTGTCTTACTTCAAACTTTCCTAGAAACAGTATCAGGTGATTATATTAAGTGTGGCAAGGGGCACACGATAGAGGGCCAGGGCGGGGTTGGATCCCCAGACTCCCGGGTGAAAGTCACACGCTTTGACCAGTCAGCCAAAGGGATATCGCCTTGGCTACTTGGCCAAGGCGAATGATAAATCAGAGGCATAGTGACAGGAGGCCATGCTGTCAAATAAGTAATATTTTCAATTGAGCACTCAGCCATTTTTTGGTGTCGAATTTCAAGAGTTTCTTCTCTTCTTTTAACACATAACCACTGGTCATGTAGCGTACTGCCCCCTGTCTTCAGGGTCGATTATAGATGCCTTTAGCGCCTGACATTAGGTGAGAATTTAGCACCAGATTTCTTCCGGATGTTGTATAGAGGAAGCACACTGCTCCATAAAGGATGGGTTGAATGCAGATAATTTTTTTTTATGTTTTTATGTGCAAAATTGATTAATTTAAAGTCAACAAAATGTCATGGAGTCAATTTTAAAATAAAACTACAGTGTATCTAATTATTACTCTTGAAGGTATCCATTATTTGAAATGCATCAATCTCCTCCAATTCCCATATCATGATGCTCCCTCTGTCAGGGTCCCGATTAAGATGGTGATGCTCATATGTTGATATCTGACAGCTTTCTTTTTTTATTTGGAAATAAAACATAATTTAGGGTTTTCTACTAAGGTCTTCCTCTTACAATCTCTTTGTTTGTTTTTAAACTCAACAAATTACTCACAGTTTTCATTTCTATTTTCATATGTCTTGTTATCGTGTTTATAATGGGAATCTAACTTTAAAGTCCTGAGCTGTTTTTTGCTTCTTTTCAGGATGCTTTATAAATAAATTTGACCTTGGCTTTTAGTAGGACTCTGCTTCATGCTACACAGAAATATCAAGGTATGAAGCATTTCTGCATCACTTCTTGCCTGATCTAACATTTTAGCTGCCGAGTGAAACTAACATACATTAATCTCAAGTGTGATGGATGCAGAACAACAGCAGGCAGAAACACGCATCATTAGAGTCAGAGCACAATGACTGATCCTGGTCAAGCAGCAGGAAAATAAACAGAAACTGGTAATGGTCAGATAGATGTGGCTGAATGATAGAAGGAGGGAGAGATTTCTAGGGATAGTGGTTCATACTGTAAATGCTGCTGAGGACCCATTGCTCATGAATCTACACTAGACGGCCGTACAGGTGAAAAGATACTGGATGGGCCAGCTGGCCCTCGCAAGGATTAGTGGGCTTAAGTGTACCGGAGGCAAGGGAACACCAAACACAGCACTGACAGCGAGGAGACAATGGCTCCTAGTAAAGCAGAACCGACAGGGTCTCTCCGGGCTTTTATCGGATCAAATGCTAATGGTGAAGATGGGTTCTTGCATTGATTAAGTATTGTTGTTAAGCTCTGCAGAGGCAGCCGCAGCACTGAGGAGATACAGTGACAAATGGGTTTTCAGGATGAAAATAATGGAAAAACCTACCGAGGTTGGAACGGATGGAGGAATCTGAGGATCTGAGTATTTCTAAGGATGGACACAGGTCTATGACGCAAGAAGCTGGAGAGCCAGAATCTCCTTCAGACAAATTCTGTAGAAAACGAGAGAAAATGTTTTGTATCAGAGTAACATCAGCTTTATTTACTACAAGTGCTGTCAGGTTAATCTGGCATTTCAGGATCCAGATGAATTATTGCACCAACCGAAATATTATCGGGAGCTTCCTGATAGTATTTGGAGAGCCTCCAGTACTATCGAGAAGCTCTCCAGGGTTAGATGGAATCAAATTAGATCAAACAGTAATGTTTTGATAGTGGTAGGAATGTGTTTTTACATGCGTCTTCAGCTTTTGTGGCTTTTATGTTTATTGTGCAGCTTGATCATCAGACGCTTAAGTCAACACACAGTCAGTTATTCTGTTTTGTTTTGTGTTTTTTGGCAGGAATGAGCCACCAAATTCATTTTAGCAGTTGTATCGTGAACACAAGTGAAAGGGTGCGCTCTGACAAAGTCAATAACTCTTCCCGTGTTAGCACTGCTACCTGCACATTAAAACATGCAGTTATAAAACCTTGCATGAAGACTATTTGGAAAATAGCAGCTGAAAGAATTAGAACTTCAGGGACAGATGGATCGTTGTTGGAATCATTAGCCAAACTCCAAATGCATCTTTAAAAGCAGTTTAGACCTGAATTATTCACATATTTAGACCTAGAACAATATTTAAAACATGCTTATTCTGGATGGAACTAATATTGTAATATTTTGGACTAGTGAGTTCATACTAATAGAGAATCTTTGGATAGAGCTAAAGATTTGGTTCAATTCAATTCAGTTATAATGTATTGATCCACAAAGGCAAAGTAGACAACACACAGAAAGATAGTACACAGACATTATACATGGGGTGGATGCGGTGTCCAAGGCCTTGCTGCCGTAAAAAAGATGCTGCTCTTGCAGTTAGAAAAACAAGAGAAAGAGATCACGGTGGGTGAGGAGAGGAAAAAAAAAATCTTATTTTATATTTTATCCTTAGCAGGATTAAATTTGAGAATGCAAAAACCTCAGCACACAGAAGTAACACTGATACAAAGACAACATCTTGCAGGGAATCAGACATTTCAGATTTCTGGAATGGGATTTCCAACCTCAAAGACATGGATCTCATTACAAAGGATAAATCAAAACATCATTTAGCAATTACATTAATGGTTTGACTACTGCAAAGACTATTATTTATCTGTATCATATCAAAGTAAGATCTTTTTAATGCTTTAAAGCTGATAACGCAGCTAAAGATAATTGATTTATATGGTTTACCTTGAAAAATTCTGTTCATTCATAATTGATAAAACCTTTTTCTGTGGTTAAGTGTTATATTTCTCCAAAAAGTTTACTCAACAGAATGTAGAGCTTCCTTGATTCTCTTTATTAGAAACATTCCAATACAAACACTTTTTATGCAAATCATTTCGGGGGGCTTTACCAATCTCATTCATGCTTTCAGAGAGTCTTTCTCATATGTCATAAAGAGATTAATCTGAATCCAGGCTGAAAGGTTTCCACCCAATCCACAGCAGCACAGTGGTCGACCCCTCCTGATCCATTTGTTGGTGCATCCTCCTATTGAAGTGCACCATCCTGACTCGCCTCCCTCTGACTGGGCTAAGAGGCTGTGTTTAACACCATGCCCTTCCCCTCCTGCCACCCATGACTGATGAACCACACACCTGCAGCAAGTGCACGCCCCTCCCCTATATTGCCTCTCAATCATAAACAACACAGTGGGACCTATGACCAGACTAACGGTTGCAAATATGCACCAGTGCACATCTGTGAGTGGGAGGATTTGCATGTTTTGTGGTTATGATGGGATAAGACTTGATTCCTGTGTGGTTTTTTTTTTTGAACAAAAGTTTAAGATATGAACAAAGGAGGAAGGTTAGTCTGCCTAAAAAATGTTCAGAGCCACTCACCGATTTATTTTCCTGAACTCTCGCTGCAGAGTCACACCTTTCAGAACCGCTGCCAGCGGTGAGAGGTCTCGAATGGCCTATCAAAACCACAGAGAAATCATCATCAGGACAGCAGAGGCAGAGGAAGTGATTCTGTTTGCAGTTGTGCTGCAGGCAACAAGGCATTTGAGGAGTAGCCGCCGGCACACACCCACACATACGTGGGCGCATGTTGTCTTTAGTACTTGAATGTGTGCTCACATAGAAGCAATGTGGTGTAGTACTCCCCACTATGTCTGTTAATCTCTGAGCAAATAATGGCAGAACATGGAGCAACAGAGGAGCACCTGTCTGCAGATGCATGACAGCTGCAAACATTGTTTGGAAGATTTAGGAGAAAATAAGCTTCAAGTAAAGTCAGACACTTTTAGTCTCACTGTAAATATTCACAGATGCCTAAAAAAAAAAACTACAATGACCATCATATATCCTTTAAGTGCCTCTAAGAAACAAAGCTCTTTAAAACTCAAGATTTTTTTAGAGATTATTTCTACAAAAAAAAGTTTCAGTAAACAGTTTTCTCAATGAAAGGTAGAAGGACGTTTTTTCTTGTATCTGTAAATATGTTTACAACAATACATATTTAGTTTTGCTGAAAGTATTTTTTCAACTAATGTATGTCCATTTTTAAGAGCGGAGTTTTTCCTAGGCAAAAGAAAAGGTACACTTTACAGCCAGATATTCGGTAGATTCAAAGTCACCCTGGTACAGAGTACATTTTAGGCGGAGTATCATGTATGATTCTTAGCGTTGTTGCAAATGTGCTAGCAGGCTGCTTCGCGGGATCGTGAGAATCCTACGTGATCCTCCATTTCCCACGCGTCATCGAAGGTCAACATAGATTGGTCAGCTTGGACAGAAATGGCTGAGGACGGTGGCAAAGATTGTCTATATATTTTGCTATTTAAGATCCAAAATAAACATAGAAGGTGTTTTTAGGCACAGATGTCTCCTTGTTAAAACTCAAAAATCTGCCCCGTTGGTAACAATGTCACAAAATGTTAAAATAGAGCTCCAATGTTTTCAGAGACCCGAGACATGAGGAATTGACAATGTTTTTTTTCTAACGACTGATAACTTTTTCCTGAGAAATGAGGATGCCCTAAAATGTACACCATACCCAGGATCCCTTTTCTACACATTAGTGAATCATTAAACACAGTAACAAGTCATCCTCCTTTTTTAAACAGTTTTTTCTGATGGAGAAAATTTTAATTGGGAGGTGTGGTTTCCAATAAAATGGGCATTTCATTATTTTCATCAAGCCATGTCTCTGTTAGAAACATAAAGCAAAGATTTCGCTGAGTAATCCAGTCATTGATTAAAAATTATTTTCCTGGGCATGCAGGTGGCGCAGTGGGTAGAGCGCACGACCCATGTACGGAGGCCTTAGTCCTCGACGCGGGTGACCCGGGTTGAATCCGGCTTGTGGTCCTTTCTTGCATGTCTCTCCCCCTCTCTCATACCCCCTTTCCTATCAGCCTACTGTCTGAAAAACGAGCCCCTAGTGCTGTAAAATCTATATAAAAAAAAACTAATATGATATTCCGGACAGTGATTTTTGATATTGTCTATTTGGCTGGTTGAGCTCCACATTGTATAGTTTTCAAGTTGGGTTGTTTACTGCTGTTGATCCTTATAGCTCTTTTCTTTTTACCACATATTAAAACTGAGATTTTATATTCATCTTTATTATTCAGCTGAAGTGAACCTTTAAGCGTCTGCTGTGTTTATCTCCTCTCTGCTGCCTTATCAGCCTTTAAACAACAGATGAACTAATTGAGTGATCCACACGCTCTTCGCCTCTTATCCATTGTTATGTGTGCTGTGATTGGTTTAAAGTGTCTCCTGCTATCTGGGTCGGAGTTCCCCGGTTAATGATCCACTCCAGCAGTTTGATCTTTATTAATATGACACATCCTGATATCCCTGTAAACCTCTGCTATGAGTGGCCACACCTTCGAGAGACAGAAGCAGTAAAGAGCTCGCAGCCGCATGTCTGTGAGCAGATTGAGAGTCTGTCCTGCTGCTTGTAAAAAGAAAAAAGCCGCTCAGTGTCATAAAGGCCTCACTTGGGCTCAAGGCCGGCTACAGAGAAAACAGAGTGTTGTGTTTTTCCACCTGAAGTCAAATAGATTTTTTTCCAACTGATTTACACACAAACACACCTGTCAGTTGCCTTCCAGTCATGTCAGTGACTGTTTCAGCTTATCAATTGATCTCTGTCTCAAACTGATAAAGTGGAGACAGAGTAGTAGTTGCACCACCAGGCATTTAGGCCCCATTACAAAAACTTCATATTTGCATAAAGTAGGATTGACATCATCTTGCTTCCCAACACTACAAATTGCACATAAAATATTCTGCATACATTATGCAAATCTCTATTCTAAACAACATTGGAAAGCAGACATAGAAAGTGTGCAAAAGGCCGTATTTTACAGTCGTCAGGTATCTTTTGAAAGCTAAAAAAAAAAAAGAGCAATCTTGTTATTAACTATCAGAACGATATTAAAAAACAACTACAAACCTGATATATGCTTTGCTACTTTACAATCAAAATACATTGAAAATAAATTATGCTCAAGAAAAAATGAACAAAAGCATCAAATTAAATGATTTTAATATCATCTGTAATCTAAAGTAGGCTTCTCGTTTCCAAACATTTAGTCTAAACAGTGACATTTTTTAAATTCTTATTTCAGTAAGATTATTTTGTTGGGGAAAAAAAGTATGTTTGCGTTTGTGTCCAAAATATTTCTCTTTGTAATAGTAAAAAGAACAAAGGCACTTTTGTTCCTCTTTTTCCTAAACTGCCTGAAATGATGCTAACTGGCCTGCCATTAAACACTGTTGATCACATTTAGTAGGAGGAGTTATATTGGTTTAGAGAGTCACAGCTGCTGCTGACTCATCTATTAAAAGTAGTAAAACGCTCAAAAACAAGTGAAACATATGATTATCTTACACCATTTCCCTTCACTGATTAAATGCTAGTGAGATCTAGTTGGTAGCTAAGCTAGTACCATATGTTATTAACTCTCCGAGTTCTTTTCTAGTTTTTTTTTTTGTGTTTTCGAGGGGTTGTTTATTTGTTTTGGTCTAAACATGGGAACATTTATCTTTACAGAAACATAAAAAAATATGTAATTATTTAGTTTAAATTTTAACTTGCACAGTGTATGTATTTTTAAACAGGATTATATTGAGCTATTTTCCAGGGGGTCCTTGGATTCTCATAAGGGACCCCTGAAGGGAGGGTCTACTGCAACGGAAAGTTGATTTGATACATTTTAAGCATTTTAAAAACACAATTTTGTGTTGTGTTTGACATATTTTCTTGAAGATATCAGAAGGAACTCTTTTTTTTTTCGTCCTGCCAACATCTACCTGTCAAAGTCCACTCGGGGCTGTCGTATGGCGATGTCAGGTCAGACCATTCGTGAACTGGGGAGAAAGCCTCCTCCAAACTGGTCTCTTGAACTGGACGATCCAAGAGGAGCAACTGGACCCGGGATAAGGAGCCCAGATTCCCAGAGTCACAACCCACTGTAAGTGCAGCGAGTCCAGGAGACAGCTCTATGCAAGGAGAAAATAAGTAATGAAAGAAAAACTAAAACATTTTGACTATAACTAAGAAACTAAGAAGTTAAAACACAGGATGATACAAACTGAATCCCATTTTCTGTGCATTTCCCTACAACTGTTTCACACCATCACATACATGACCTTCCAGAATCGTCACCACTGCGAATGGAGAAGCAGATCCACTGGTGTATGGACAGACTCAGTTGATCAGGGAAAGCAAAGTCACAAAACAAGTCAAACCTAAACTGTAGCTTAATCTGTTAAGCTTAGATTTATAAAAATACATTAAAAAGAGCTGCATAATTATCAAGTGTAAGAAAAACTTTTGTTACATGTGTAAAGGAAATGCATAAAAGAGTATTTTTCCTGTAGAACCCATAATTCAGTTTAATTACTAATTATTAATCCTGATTTCTGATTAAATGAAAAAGACAGCCCAGTTTAAAGCTTTTTATAAAAATATATAGCAAAACACCTTGGAAATTTAACTCCAAACCAACAGAACTTCATTTTATTTATTTACATTTTTTTAAATCAAACATATGAACTAAAACTGTAACAATGACAAAGGACTACAACACTTGAACAAATGTGAATAAAGTTGGCAAAACTGTCATTTTGACATACTTTAGAAAAATGGGCCTCAAACTGATCAATTTTTTCCCTTATAAAAAGAAATCTGTTTAAATTAAATATGACAGAGAGTTGATTTTATTGTAGGGGCATAACCTTCGCCATAACATTTAGCTTTTGTATCCTTAAAATTTACAACTGTGAACAGATTAAAATTGATCACATTAAAAGAGAAAATCAGCTTAAATGTTTCTTTTATGTCTCCAGATCAGATAATTATAATGTTGTTGATATAATAGTACACAGTACTAGAATCTATACTAGTAGGATGTGCTACAGGTTTATCATTGGGAAGGAGATTTTCTTTAGTTATGATACCAGAATTCATTGATATAAGCAAAATGGGAGTCAACCACATTTAAAGGACCTTCAAATAAGTCCACAAGTGTTTGGATTATTCTGAAAGCTGAAGTATTTATGCAAAACAAAACAACAAGAGATTTAGGATGTTAAAAAAAATGACTTGTAGATGGGAGATGATGTCACATGAACCGTTTTTCCTGTTACAGCTAGTTTAGCCAACTATTAACATTAGGAAGAGGCTGTAGTTCATTTATCAGCTACAAATGCACAGTTTTTTGTTGATTCTCCATTCTCAGATCCTTTTAACTACTGTCAACCAGAATAAGTTACTAATTTAGCTAATAACACACAATCCCACTTTTTAAATGATTTTAGAACAGTTCTTAATGACCTTAGACAAACTATAAATAAGGGTCATATCCAACAGAACTAATTTTGGTAATACAGAGTGAACCTGCCCCTCAGTCACCTCCCCCCACCCCCTCGAGGCTCCAAAGTTCTCCCCGTCACACCCAATTAAAAGAGGATAAACGACACCGTGGCTCCTTGCCCATATAAATCCCAGGTCCATGCTGTCTGGGTGCGGAGCTGCCCTCGCAATCTGAGGGGATTTCACAGAACACGCTCTGCTGAAAGTGCTCCCGCTATGCAAACACGCACACACCTTCCAGTAACATTCAAGACAGCCCTCAACATCAAGACTGGGGTCTGCAACATCATATTGCTCATAGACACACGTTCTGGGGGTTGGGTGTTTTCAGTTGGGAAGTCAAACCCGTAAAGTAATCCCTCAGGTGAGGAAAAAGGAACTGCTGCGTCTGGTGATAAACGAAGGAGTCGTTGGGAGGAAATCCCAGGGATAACTGGCTGTAACATAATGTGGTGCGACACACTTTCAGTTAGGACATGTATTAACCAGACCAAACCACAAGATAGGAAAACAATTACCCAACACTTTAACAGATCAATAAGTAATCCTGTACTTAGGTGGTGCATATATGTGCTGCCACCCATGTAGGTTCAGAGAAGGTGCAAAACTCTTCAGTCATCCATGGTTTCTGGTTAGTTTGCCAGAAAAGCTGTGCTTTCCTTTAACATTTAACATGTTTTTTTTTTTATCACTAATCCTTCCTCAGATCTTATGACCCCTGTTCAATAGTTTTATCTGGACTCTTGAAACATTTTCACTCCGCTGTAACTTTATGCCAATTACAGAGCCTTGCAAAAGTATACACTCCATTTCAGCTTTTCCAAAAGTATAAAACCACAAACCTCAGTGCATTATATTGAGATTTTATTTGACAGATCAACACAATTAGTGTATATTTATTAACTGGAAGGAAAATCATGACTGATTTTACAGACTTCCACAACAACAGTCTGAGATGTGTC
>JAUZNJ010024573.1:0-16832 GCA_034780135.1 Jordanella pulchra | reverse complement strand
AGCTTGCCTGAATCCTGCCTGCCTGCCCAAGGAAGCTAAATCTGAAAGTCTCGGTCTGAACCACTCCTGTTGCTCTCTAGGGAGAGCTGGAACCCCAGTCAAGGTCTGAAACTCTCAAACCAGAAGCTAGACGCTGCTGCTGCTTAGCGCTCTGCCGAACCAACAGTCTCTGGACCCAACGTATCCCCTCTCTCGCTAAGGACCTTCCTGACCCGCTTCAAGGTACTATCAGAACCAACTCACTTGGCAAATCTTTCGACTACCTGGCTAATCAAACCTTCCGGCTCCACAGACATCTGAGATTCCTGTCCCAGAAACCAGTTCATGTTTACTCTGTGAAACCTTCAAATAAACTCCGTTTTGCTTTTACTCTGTTTTCAGTGGTGTTCTGCATATTGGGTTTAGCTCCGTAAACCAATCATGACATTGAAACAGTAAGAGGGTTGAAACTAGAGCAACAGGGTTCCTCAAAACAACATGGTTGAAGGGACTCATTAAATTTTATTTTAACATGTAATATAATTGAAAGACATATTCAGAGTCACAATAATGTATTGTAAGGTATTTAATATATATTTCTTCTTAAAGACATGAACAGGATACCTCATATAAAACACTGAACGTGTCAAAAAGAGCACAATTTAAATCTGGCTAAACAGTACAGTAGATGCATTTAAAAAATAGTTTAAAAACTGTCAAAGCTTTTCAAAAAAGAATGGCTACATTTATTAAACATTATACAAAGAAATATTGTACTTTATGGGATGTCCATTCTGAAGAAGATGCAACCCTTTTACTGTAGTGTCAACCTGTTACATTGATTAAAGTAACATGGTTGCAAGTAACAGGCTGCAAATCAAAACTAGTGTTAAAGTTTTGAATGTTAACAGCTTTGTTTTAACTGCTTTTCTAACTTTTCAATAGCAAGCCTATCTACAGAATAAAAGAAAAAAACACTATAATAGCAACCTTTTTATAACAATATGAGAAAGAGGGTTGTTCTTGGATGACTTTGTGTTCTTTTTTTCCAAATGATTTTAAAGGTACAGTTTGGTGCATGTTGAGGAACACAGCTTTAAAGCATAATTATTTTCATGTAGAAACTACAGTAACCACTTTTACTACAGCAACAGTTATACAACTATAATTTACATGTTCCTGTATTTTGTCCATAGTTTATTTAAAATGTCAAGATATGGACATAAAATGACCTCAAATTTTTGAATGACCAAAAGAAGAAGCAGCTGTGGACATAAATCCCCTCATAGCTAAAGAGAAAACCCTCTCTTTGTAAGTTACAGTTGTTTTTTGCAAAGCCTTGGAAGTTTGAAAGAGAAAAATAATGACAAAATAAACTGGGAAGAAAAAGCAACCATTAGGGAGATCTGAAGAAGACCCATCCATGAAGACACTGCGTTACATCATTGCAACCTCTAGCAGACAAGTGCAGACAGTGGAAGGAGAGAGGAACCACCAGAAAGGCATAACTACTACTCATCCATAACCACCCTGCACCAACATGTGGCTCCAGGTTGACTTTTTTTGCACAGTTAAAAATCTACAAGGTCCAAGATGGAGGACAGTCATACTTGACTTCGAGTGACTGAATTTAATTGAACTGACTTGCGTTTAATATCATTGCACAAAGAAAAAAATTTATAACCATCCAAGAGACACAGAACAACTATATAGATGGTCGGAGAGATGCCTGACACTGCAGTCATTGAAGAAAAGCATTTTAAACCATAAGAAGTCCTGTGTGCAGGTTTTGCTGCAAGCCATGCAGACGAAATATTCAATTGATGAAATAAGTTATTCTAGCAAAGCTTTAAATTTTGACCTTTATGGAAAACATATAGAAAACTAATAACTAAACCAATAAGAATAAATATAATATTTGTGCTTCTTTAGAAAAAACTTTTTAAAGGCACTATTATTTCTTTTTGAATATGTTACTATTCAAGAAAAAATCATGTGAGGAAGGAATGAAAATATCTTTCACTGAGAGCACTCTACATATGTCTGCTGCTCAGCTAATGATAATCCAATAAGCCTCTTGTTAAATATGTTTAAATTAAATTTCTATGGGATTATTTGTATTTAGTAATGGAGTGCTCCTGGTAGACCGAGCTAATGTAAACTCTGACTCCAATAAGGATAAATTCATCTTGAATTTATCTACAGTAAAGTTAGACATTACATCCAAAAAAGGATAACAGTTATTTATTCACCTAATTATACCCATTTACTTTAACTACAGCTTTGTCTTTCATTTTTTCTCACTTGCTTAACAGGATAATCTGCTTCTTTGGTGATTTGGTTTCCTTTCAAAAGGTATAATATTTAAACTTAAAACACCCTTTATTGCACCACAGCAGATGACATTAGGGTGTAAATCAGTTCAGAATGCCATGTCATTTTACAGTAACACACTGAATTGTGTGAGCCTTCACTGAACTTTCTCATCAGCAATACATCCCAGAGAAATTCTACATTAGCAGCTCCAGAAGGGTTGTAAATTAGAAATGAAGGGGCATGTTGTAGCATGGATCCCCGGACTTGTGCTACAGCTCTCTAAGGCCACACAAACCACAGTTTCAATTCTTCAAATAAATCCTTGTGCGGCTAGGCTATGAAGCAGTTATTCACACCAGCAAAATCAGAAAAACAGACTCTCAGGATGGCTACATCTCTTCTTCTCCGTTTACATCGTAACACTCCCCTCTGCCTGTCCCAAAAGCCCCAGAGAGCATCTCAGCAGACAAAACAGGGCTGTCACCAGACGTTAAAGGTACACATCTGTATTTCTATCGCCCTTTCTGCCTTTTTTTTTTGGCTTCCACAATATTTTTTCATACGTAGACAGACGGACTGATGGATGAACAAACCCCATCTCTCAGTTCATCACACATTATGCTTCATGAGCCCCGCATTCCTCTGGTTTGGATGGCACTGAAGCAATCTGATCCATTTTAAATTTGGCCTCACACTGATTGGTATGTCAACACGGGCTTGATTTCAACTGCCTGCTCAAATGTGACTGTGTTTGTTGTGCCGCCCATTCAAATCCAGCTGAGATCTGATGCAGAGGTGGGAGCGGGCTCATCAGATTTGAGCAGGCATTGTAAATCCAGCCTGTGTTGACTGACACACCAATCAGCCGTGAACAGAGCCGAGAGCCTGTGTTTGTGGCAAAAAAAACGCTATCTGTGGCTTCAAATATGACGTCTTTATTTTGTTCTTGGTTTATCTCATTTATTTATTTATTTGTCTATCACTGTGTGAACACAGAAAACGATTTGATTTCTTTTTTTCTTTTTTTTTTTATTTTAGAAACACTTTGAAAAGAGCACAAATATCACACATTGGAGACTGAAATGAAGGATTTGATCCGGCAGATAAGATGAAGAGGCAGCCGGGTTTTAAGAGAGCTCTCTGGAGGATTTGGAGCTGTTGGTTGGGTGGGTGGGGAGGTGACAGCCTGAGAAGGGCCAAAGCCACAATCAAATGACTGCAATTAATAGAGGAAGCACAGGAGACTAGTGCCCCCAAGTGTTCACTTGCTGTATAAATTTAAAGTTAAGGGTCTGGGTGAAATTACCTGGAAGGAATCCTTTTTTTGTACCATACACCAACTCTGTGTTTGGCATTAAAATGCTCTGAAATCTGCAATTTAATTATTGAGAGATTTCAGTGTGATTCATGTGAATCTGTCACACCTATTAATGTGAAATCACAACCTGAGCTGCTCAGTGTTCAGGCTTTAGATTTGTAAGAATGTAATTTAGTTATATTTCCTTGAACATTTGTTTCTTTATTTCTTTTAAACTGTGTGTAATCGACTGTAATACACAGTTTTACAGAAAAGAGGTTTGTGTTTGGCTGCTTCTTATTCGTGGATTGATTCCTCAATATAACCCTTTTATTGGCAATTCTCCGTGAAGTACCACTAAGACTGTATTGACCTACATTATTTCATGTATTTCTGGTGCTTGCAGTAGGTCTTTAGCTTTTCTTTTTTCCTGATGTGACCCTAAAGCTATAATGCTTAAGAACAGAACAGCCTGACAGCATACATCATACATCCATCTCTTTGTTGGTGGATGGTTTGCACCAGCGGATTTCTATCTATAGGTAACCAAGGTTAACCATGAAGGCCAGAGGACTCAAAGGATTTCAAAGGCAGTCATTGTTCTTTTTTCCTCTTCATTTGTGCTACAAAGCAGGAAAATAAAAGACTTATCCCAGACAGCAAGCCTACAGTGTCCCATGAAAGGAGATTGACTTTCAAAACATACCTTTATTAAGGCAGGCATAGACGATGCATATGAAATTATTCTAAAGGTCGAAGTGAATCAGTGTTGGTTAGAAAAAAAAATGAAAAGCTTAATTTATTCTGGCTCAGTGTCAGCTTCCTTCATCTGAATATCCCATTAGGCCTAATGTTGGACCCATCCTCTCCCTGAGGAGCTAAAGTCCAGTCTCTGTGGGTACCAGCTGATAGCAGGTAGACTTTGCCCTAAAGCGAAACCGCTGCTACATGGTCTCCACGGCAGAGGTAAGGCGAAACTTAATGAACTCCAGTTGTAATCAGCTTATTTCAATAAAAAGCCTTAATTAAACACCATTCTGCAGACCTTAAATATATAAAGGGCTCTTTAGAAAAAAGCTGTGTGTCTTATAATGGAAGGAACTGAAACAAAGTCCATTTTATGTTTTAGGTGTGGTTTCTCTTCGCTATTTGTATCCGACTGATAAAGCCTGAAAAGGGAACAGAGCATTATTTCATTTGATAGAGGATTCCTTATAACAGCAAGATATGAATTAGCTATTTTGAAGATAATTAATGTTGATTGTTATATCCGAGTGGATTTATTTGCTTTACAATTCAATGTGCTCTCTTACCATTATTACTTTACCGCCACTTTTGGTTGTCACTCTGACTATCATCTCATTAGATGAGTAACCAAGAAATAATATCTTGAACAAGTTAGTGTTTTTTATTTCTTTCCTATACATAGAACAGAATCTTCATCATTTTTGCTTTATATTTTTTTTTGTGTGTGTCTGTGTCTGTCATAATGACAGCTGGATATCCTCTGAGATCAATTAACCACATTCTCTCTGGCCAATAAAAAATACATACAGCTCTATTAAGTTAAGGGGTTTAAGGCCATAATTATGGATGTTAGTCATGGCTGGCTGTGTGTTTGTGCAATGCATCATTTTGTAATTACCCATTTATTTGTTCCCTGCTGACAGTGCCCCATTTGCCAGTTTAACATCACTGATGAAACCCCTGATACTCTCCAAAAAGATGCCTTTGGGCCTCAGCTATCACCTTAATTCGCTGTCAGGTGCATTATATCTTCTCTTGTCAGTTTTGTGCTTAGGTTGATGGAAAGATTGGGTTATGTTCAGTGAAATGGACAAGAGGAATGGCAACACTGCTGAGGGATTTGAACATCACCCTCCTCCCTACAGCCCTCCAAACTATGGACAAAATCCCTACACTGGAATGACATACCAGGTTTGTGGCATTGGGATACTTTAATTCATTCTTTAAAAAAGACACTGTAAACGGTAATCTAATTAAACATCTTCTAAAACTGATTACCCTCTTAAGTTACAGTTTAGGTATTGTACTGTATGTCCAAATAAATATTAGTTTCTGTAAACATCTGACTCACTACAAAGGTTGGAAACGGGAACATAGCAATCGTTTCTCCTCCTGCCTACAACAATATCAACATGATCCATCCTCGGGAACCACCTCCATTTGGAGGCAACCAGTACTACAGTCAGGATCCACCTCTGTATTCCAATGAATCTGAGGAGAACCCCTTTAGTGTCGCTGGGATACGAAGAGGTAAGTGCTAAAGAAAGAGAAAGTCCTGTTTTACCATGTTTAAGGTTAAAAGTGGATAGAATACATTTACTCTGTTATTCGGTTCTTTGATATTAATCTTGAACCACAACCTGCACTTTGATCTTATAACTTCAGCCCTCTTTACCTCCAATTCATCACTAATTTCTTTAAATGATTGGATTAGAAGCAGCTTTACTGAAAACAGTTTAGGGATTATATTAAGAATCCTGCTACCAAAAGTAGGTCTTAAGTAACATCATTTTAAAATCTAAAATTCCTTGAATTCTGCCTTTTTTGTTTTACTCTGGTAAAATAAAAGTTATTTTTGAAACACCTTTGATCTTAAAGCAGTATTAAGTAATTTTCGAGTCACGCTCCCTCTACAGGCCCTTTTTGAAAACAGCACTGTTGTAAACACTGACTGCCCTCCGTGACCAGTCATTGCACACCCACAGTGCTGTCACTCTATACAGCTCAAAGACGCATATCACGACCCAATACCTAAAGAGGTGGGTAGTATTCTAACATAATCTAGTGTGCAGCAGCATTTTTACAGCAATTTGTTACTAATGTAGAATTTGGTTTAATGTAATTTCGTCTGCTGAATAACTGTTTTTATTTGCTCTCATAAGGTGATTCAGCCTCTCCGTGTTTGATAGTGGCATCAAAAAGGATCAGTCTAAACTCACAATAGTAACACTAGCAAATTTCTTTCCTAAGTTCAATCCTCTGCCTCTGTGCCCCTCTCCTGTTCCTATTCTGGTTTTCTCTTCCTTTCTTCTTCTGACAAAAGATTTCATTTCCTTTTTTTGCTGGCTCTGCCATGTCATGAACCTCAAAATTAAAAGATGATTCTATAATTACCTGTTGGTAGCACAGTGCAAGGTGTACAGCTGGCCTTAGAGGGGCTTACACTGTATGATAATTTCAATGGTTGTGCTCATTTCAATGTAATTCAGTTTATTTATATAGTGCCAATTCACAACACATGCCATCTCAAGGGACTTTACAGAGACAATTCAATCAAATCAGACAGTACAGAGAGAACAGAGATAGAATGAAGCAGAATGATGAAAAGCAGCATTACTATAGGGATAGCTAAGGATAACCTGAGTCACTCTAACTCAGCTCAGCTCAGCTATAGCTCAAACTTTACGATGAAACTGCAGAGTTTAAAAGTTTACAACTCACTTTTTTGCCTTTACGCTGTTTGGAAATATGACGGCTCTCACAGTACGTCGAAAAAACATACGATGGATTCCAAACCAGTCCCTGAACACTACCCCTAAGCTCTAACCCTATTTTTGTGCATCCATGGTACTGTCCCAAACCACAAAGTGGGTAGGGCATGTGGACTCTTCAGCCCTTAAATAACAAGTCTGCATAAGTGTAGAGTTGCTGGAATTTGGAAGCTGGTGGCACAGTGTTGAGTTCCACTAGTTTGCAGCATCTCCATCACATTGACAGAAAATCACAAGTTATCAAGAATAAAAAGGAAGTCTTCAATTCTAAAAGGGTCCTCTTTGATATTGTTTTATTTCACTGTATACATGTATTTTTAGGAGAGGGGCAAGTATATGATTTCATGTCAACCTGTGCAAGAGATCTATAGCCATGCACATGGGGTGTCACTCTTTTGCTACTGCAACAACGTTTTCCTTTACTTTTTGAGGGATTATTTACACCCCCAACCCACCAACACCTTCAACCAGGGTTCCTTCCAAAGCTACGTGTGCAATTTTATTGGGAGTGATATTCAATATTAAAGGGTTAGAGCATCGGGGGTGGTTTGGAATTGGGCCATAGAGAGTTGGCACTGGTTGGACTTGACTCTCTGGAAATAAAGTCAGAGACGAAGAATGTCCTTGTTTGCACAGTGCGTGAGGTTGAGCTACATATGCTCAACAATCAGAGCTTGTAGCTCTGCTTTAACAGCAGTATACCCTCAAGATCACCTCATTAGGGCCAAGTGGATTTCAAGCATGTTTGATTTTCATCCAACCGTACCGATCCCTGGTGGTGGCAAGAGTATGCCCGCCCTTACCGTACATTGGGTTGCCATTAAACTTCTCATCTTATTGTGAGAATGAGAACAGAGCCGCAAGACACAGAAACTTGAAGATGTGGTTTTCTGACCAGAGCCAGTAGGGGGAGATTACAGACCACTCAATTGTCTCATAAACCCTTTGATTATTATCACACAACATTGAAGAGGTCGGGTGTGCAGGTGGCGCAGGGGTTAGCGCGCATGACCCATGTATGGAGGCCTTAGTCCTGGACGCGGGCGACCCAGGTTCGAATCTGGCTTGTGGTCCTTTCCCGCATGTCTCTCCCTCTCTCTCATACCCCCTTTCCTGTCAGCCTACTGTCAGAAAAATGAGCCACTAGTGCCACAAAAAGCTCAAAAAAAAAATAATAAAAAAAAAACATTGAAGAGGAAATACTTTGTGCTGCTTTAAGACTGCTAGTAAACTGAGAAACTGTTAAGAGTAGGAAGGACTTTCAGCAAGTCTAAAGTAGAGAAGATGCCAGAAACAGAAACCTGTTTGACTGATAGACAGTGTGTTAAAGGTATATGTTTATAACTCTTTTATTCCTTTCAATATGGAGAGAAGATTAAAGACGGATGGATATCAAATAGTTTTAGCAACCTTAACAGTTCACTAGTTGTAAAGGATAGAAAAGAATATGGAATAATCCAAAATCAAAAGTGAAGAAATGTAAAAGCACCATTAGAAAAGGAATTTTAATATTATTTTCAAACTGTGAAATGTTTTGACACAGAAATATTTGAAAAGTAGTGGAAAACGTCAAAGAAAAAATAGACATATAAATACACACTAGACTAAATAAAGCACAATAATATACAGATGTATCTTGTATCACTTTACATGACCCTGTCAGAAGCCATAGCCCAAATGGCTATCTAGAAATTTTTGGTGCCGCCATCTCCTCTCTGATTTTTGATTGCAGCATACCCCATCTGACATTCCTGGCTGATGAAATCAGAGAGAATGACACATTAATCTGCTTGGCAATATGCTCAAAGGCTGACTCTTTGTTCGCACTGTGATACCAGTGGACCAAATATAACTTTCAGTGCTCTATTCTCCTCCCAGAGCTGCAGCAGGTTCCTGTTCCTCTGTCCGGTTCAGTTATATCAAGTTTATAGTTGTTTTGCCCAAACAAATCTCTTTATAAGCAGCCAATAACAGTAATAGGCCTACAGATGAGTGTCCATTAAACTTACATAGAGGAAGTAAAATGACCACATAACACATAACAAAGAATTTAAATTAAATATGAGAATGTAAATAACAAGCATTATAAAATTTGAATATTTTGTGATTAACATTATATATACTAAGTTTTACCATCATGACACACATTTTGTAATCGGGTCTTATTTCTTTGATTTTTGTCACAGCATTGATTACTGAAAGGCGGCCTTTTTTTGTTTGTTTTTTATTTATTTTATGTATCAACTATTCATAGCTGACAGTGTCACACCTATTAATTGGGCTGACTAACATAAACATTTTTATCACCTTACTTTTAATTGTTCCCAACTGCTAACTTAATAACTCTTAACATTAAAGAATTGTTTAGTTAACTTAAAAAAACAAACCAAAAACAACTTTGCCATCCTGCTTCTCTTAGAAAAACAGTCCACGTTGTGCTATATTGAGGTGTTTTTTCTTGCTCTACTCCTACATCCCTTTTTTCTTCTGAAATTTAACAGGTTTTATTCGTAAAGTCTACCTGACCCTGATGATTCAGTTGCTGTGTACTGTTGGGATTATCTGCGCCTGTATTTACTGGTGAGACACAGACACTCAAAGGAATTCTCTGAAACAATTTTACGAGCCTTAATATCCACATCCCTGGCATGTGATCTGTCTGTGTATGAAAATACACAAATACACAAATACAATAAATAATTTCAATACCTCTGTGACACCTGTGTGTAATGGTACATGATGGAGAACGTTCCCCCCTAATTTGAGAGTTAGGAGTATTAAAGGGAACGCATCTTTAGACATCACCAAGGTTTCCTGACCCATGGTAATGACTAGTTTATCAGACAGACCTGCTGGAAAAAAAAACGGAAGGGTAGTTAGGTGTACAGTACCAAAGGAATACAAATAACTATGAATTACCAGCCCTCCATACAGAGTTTCATATACACTTGAAAACTGTAGTTATGAATAGCTAAAAATAGCCACGGCTTACTACAGCAGTTTATCACAGATCCTGCTATAGTAAAGAGATTTACATTTTGCATTGCATTAGTTGGAACTGTATGTGTTTTATATAAATGATGCAGTGGAAAGCTGTTTGGAGAAGGGGCTCAGCTTCTGTCTGTGGAATGTCCTGTTCTCTATAACTATTACATGCAATAATTCCTGTGCTTCTATTACAGAAATAGTGGCTCTATTGAACAGTCCTTCCTCTCTTTTTTTTGTTTTTTTTTTTTTTTTTTTGTATAAAATAACAGCGACACACTGCGGACTTGGATTTATGACAACTACTGGTTCTCCTACACCATGATGTAAGCCAAAACACTGTAACAATTTTGTTCCTATCCTCCTATATAATTTTCAGTGAGTAATCTTTATTAAATCAACACTGCGTGACGTTAACCCAAGTATCAGCTTAATCTAAGATATATTTAATATAATTTAATGAGCATATAGATAATATTGACAAGTTGCCCTTCTTAAAATCCGCCTATCTTACTTTGGAGCGTTCAGAGGCTTCACAGTGCTCTGTTCTCCTATTAAACACCAGAATTAATTAAGGTAAAAGTTGCTGTTTGCTTACAAAACTGATGTGACGTTTACCTGATTAGACATTTTTTTGTGTTCTCTGGTTTTAGGATTTAATATGGTGAATGTTGCCTTTTATTTAAAGCAACTCCATGACTTTTTCATCTGCCTCTTTAAAATGGTGCTATAAGATTCCAAAACATGGGCTGCTTCTGAATACTGCAAATAGGTAAAAACACAGAAGCCAGAGGGGCAGTTTGACCGCAGTCACCGTAAGTGTTATCAAATAGTGTGACAGTGAGAGAGGAGGTAGGAAGAGAAAGCAGGATGCTTTCTATGGATAGGGCACTTAACTTGTAAGTTACAATTCTAGCGCCTCTAGTGGCTAAAAGTCACTCAGTGTTGCTTTAAAACTTCTATATACCATGTAAAAAGCTAACAAATACATTATGAATTTAAACCAATGCCATTGCCTGTATATAGGCTTTTTATTTGATATTTATGATACACGCTATGTTCACCATTTAACAGGTCAGTGGTGCTGGTGCTCATTGTGTTTTTGTCCTGCTATGATAAAATCAGCCGCGCAGTGCCCTACAATTCTTTTGCTCTGGGCATATTGGTGAGTAAAAGCTCCACCATCCAGGCAGCAAATTAAAGAAGCACCATCCTCTCTCTGTTTCATGTTTTTTTTTCTGTTTTTCTCTCTGTTTGTCTCTCCCTTCCTCTTTCCAACTCAGACTACTGCAGAGGGCATGATGCTTGGATCTGTTGCAGTGTGAGTGTTTGTTTCGGAGGATAATCTCCACCTGATTCATTTGCACTTTAATAATCCGATTTGGTCCAAATCTGATACTGTGCTTGATTCCATGCTTGAAGGCATCAATCTAGATAACATTTTTGGTGGTTTACCCAAAAAAAAAGGGATATGAAATCACATTTTCTGGGCTTCTGGCTAGGAATACACCAGAAGCATTCTGGGTCTGAACCAGAATCTGTGTAGATGCTTTTTTTTGTATGCTGTCAGTTTGCTATCTATTTTTTAGCTACAAGTCAATCTGTCAGCCCAGGAATGATTATCTCTTACCCAGGGAAATTATCATATTTATAGAATTTTGCTAGAATTTAAGATACAGTACCTAGAAAAGGTATACATTTTGTCACATTGCAATCACAAAATTCAATGTATTTTATCAAGATTGTATATAGTAAACCAACACTAAGTATATGGAGGAAAACATTTATACTTTTTTGACCTTAAAAGGTTAAAAAAGAGGTTTTGCATTCAAAACCCCTTTGTCTGATATCCTCATTTGTTAAAATAAACAATGACATATTTACTTTCAGTATAAGGAATAACTAGTAACTAGGAATAGTTTAATCTTATTATAAATACTATTGTTCTTTAGAGCTTCAGTGTTTTGTTAGAAAACAGTATTGAGACAGCAGACTGGCCAGCAGGGAGTCAAGTCTTAGGTTGGTTGTGAAAAAATATCTCAATCAACTCTCAGAGTTTCAATAAATTATTCTATATAGGCAACTAAAAACTACCAAGAAAAGCTCCAGGTAACTCTGGATGTGCAGGTAAAATTCATAGCAACGTTTGAGAAATCTGTTTCCTGGACATAACTTTAATAGAATCCATGAATTTGGCTTATGTGAAAGGAGAGGCAAAAAAAACTTTAGGTTCTCGGATCCAGTTTAGCTGCAAGCCATTGATATAAAAGACCATCTGATCAAAGAGGACCAACACTTTCGCATTAATTTAACATCATAGTTTGCTGCTGTTCAGAAAAGTTCTCCAGTCAGAATGACTGGGCTGAAGGAGTTTTGCAAAGTGAAAAAAATGCAAGAAGAGTATTGTCTCTAAATGTGAAAAGCTATTTTTAATTATTAAAATATGTTTACTAACAAATCATTTTCTTCCCCTTGGTATGTATATACCAGTGTGTGTTGTTTTTATAGTGAAAAAGTATTGAAATTGTGGTTAAAACGTGCAAAAAACAGCAAAAGTCTTATCCTTTAGAAAAAAGATTATGAATAGAAGCCTTAGATCATGGAATTCCTCTCCTTTGGTTTGTCACATTATGAAGGTGGAAAAAATTCAATTTATGAACTCAACTAACATTTCCTCTAAGTGATAAAGACCCCTACTGTTAAGCTAATCATCTCTGCCTACGTGCTACTTATAAACAAGGTTTATTTCCAACATGCAACTTCTGTTTGATATTTCTGTCTGCAGCTACTTTAACGCTGAAGCAGTTATGTGGGCTGTGGGTGCGACAGCGTTCGTTTCCTTTGGCATCAGCCTGTTTGCTATTCAGTCAAAGGTAAGATCAGTCACACAGTCTGGGCCTGTGTTTGCAGCAAAGCCAAAAGTGTCATTTAAAAAACTGCTGCAGCTTATCGTTCTCTCATAAATTTCCACACTGTGAGATGTGTTTCCGTTGCAGTCATCTGGAACATGTTGGCCAGGTTTCCTCTTTGCAGCACCGGCTGAGGTTTAATGCTTCGATAGGATTGCTGTCCGGGCAAAACGATGATTATTGCTGAAATCAGTGTTTATGTCAGTCTAATAATTTCTCACATCCGCTAGTGAGGCTCAGCTAAAGTCCTCTAAGCTGAGGTTTTACCGTAAATCTCCAGTTATTTGGAAAGTCACAGCTTTAACCATGGACTGTTTAATAAACCAAACAAAATTATTTTAGCTAAAAACGAACTTTGCTGGATAATTGGAAACTTTAAAAACTCACATCTCAGTAAAACTGTATAGATTAAAATGCTAAACTGTGTGAAAGTGTACAAATAATTCAAAACAATATCTGTAAAAGCGTTTTCTTTCTTAAATTGTGATGAGAATGGAAACCTAATTAAATTCAGATTTCCTATCTTTATAAAATAAGCATATAGAATATATTTCCTATTGAGATTTTTGACTTGATTATAGGATCTGAATTTGGACATGATTTGGCTTTTGCAATGTCACTGTTTATTTCATCCCAATCATCTTGTTAATAATTAATTATTTACTCTGGGAAGAAGGATCTAATTATGTACATATCTGCAGTAAGATACTGATACCACCATTTCGGTTCTACATGTTGCCAAATAATCTATTCTTATAGTTTATTTAGGGACTGAACGCTGCTCCTGTTTCTGTCTCTTAGCTAAAGGCTTCTACTGCACTATAATATATTGGAGTTTAGAAAACATCTTCAAATAAATGTGTGGGTTTGCTGGTCATTTCAGTTCTGTTTGCCATTTTGTACCAAACAGAGGTGTCTGCCACTCAGCTTTTTGTTATGGCTCTGAGTCATTTTCCACTTGTGGCTTCATCTTTAAACCACAGCTGAAATTTTTTGTGATATTATCTAAAATGTGTTTCTTTTTGTTTCTAAACACTTTAACTGACAACAAGTCTTAGTGGAAATGGGGACTAAGCAGACAGCAATAAATGTGTTGCATTGTTGACTGGATAATGATAATTATAGCCATTTTGATTAAAACAAACGTTTTAGGATTGGTCCCTCGGTTAAAGAGCAGAGGCTTCATCATTTGAGCCTGTTTATTCTGTGCAACCAGGTTTAACACTTTGATACTTTTTCAAAAGTAATTAAAATGATAGCTTGGTTTAGTCATTGGCTCAAATAAAAAAAACAAGTAATTATGTAGGCTGTAGTAAAGAAATAATAGCTTGGGTGTGAATTAGTCACATTCTAATTATATTTAAAGGTCCAGTTATTCCCTCCAAATGCAGTTCAACATTACATGTACTATCGTAGCAGCTCCAAATTTTTCAAATAAAAATGTGAACGTCTGTAATGAAAGCTGTAAAAGTATGTGCTATAATGTGCTCTAAATGTTTACAGCTACTGTTTAGCATAAAACAATGAAGCTCTAAATGAAGAGAAACACTATGTAGTAAAAGTGAGCATCCCATTTGGATTGTATTGGCAGAGGGAGTGGTCACAGTCACAAACACTTAAGTTTAACAACTGGTCATTTATTGTGCAGCTTCTAACACCTCTTGCTCTGTAGTTCGCACACTGCAAGAAGCCTTCTGATCTCTGTCACTACAACATAAATGTCAAACAGGCCACCTCGCATGTTCAGCTCATAGCTCCTCGGGTGATCAGTGTCCTCCTACAGGGCCATCTTTTTTCTGTCCATTTGAAAAGGGCACACAGGCCAGAAGGCCATATCTACTTCCCCCCTCTGTGCCTCTGCTGCACCGTGTTGATTAATTGCTCTGGACAATTATATCCAGAACTATTAGGATGTTCTTTTTATGTGAAACTCCACTATATCTTTGTCATTTCACACTCTGCAGAGCCCCTCAGCTTAACTGCAATGCAGATGGCCTCCATGATAAATGAAGAGATTTTTGTGCACAGTTTGTATTTTTTTATTTATTTACTTTATGAGAGAGAGCTGCTTTACAGTATAATCTTTCCTTCTTTTCTTTCACCAGTGGGACTTTACCCCTAAAGCCGGGTGCATGTGGATGTTTGCCTGCTCCTTATTGTCCTTCTTACTGATGTGTGCCATCATCCGATCTCAGGTAAACATGGTTGCATTTATGCATATTTGTAGTAAGAAATGGTGAAGAATGCGCATTAAAATTAGAAATGTTTTATGGTTCTTGATTCATCTGCTAACTGTATTGCCATTAAATTTCTACAAAATGGGCATGTGACTTTTTAAACCTCTCTCAGTACACAATCACTTTAAACTCTTGTGGCATCTGCTGGTCGTGAAGTTTAGGGAACAAAAAAATGTCCACATTAAGAACTTCTTTTTATTTTGATTAAATGGAATAAAAAAAATGGACACAGCAATCTCAAAACTGATGTCTCTCATCCCTTCTCGGACAGTGTCCTCAAATTCCCTGCTGTGCTTTGTAAAGGTGTTGCTATTGATATGACAGATCAGTCTGAAGTAGTGAAATACTTTTAAGCCAAAGGAAAAATCTGATGTCCCTTTGATACCCCTCGGTATATTCTGGTGCATCAAACTACATATAAGCCACACAAATATTTAATAGAATCCACCTTTGTGTAAATGCATCTTTTTAAAAAACAGCTTTTTTTAAGTTTGAGAGAACTAATAGCTTTGCAAATACCAAGGAATACAGCCAGGTTAGGTGAAAGGTTGTAACAGCATTGAAATCAGCATTAGATTGAACACACATGGAATACATACTGCAGACAGATAGTCTAGCCGTTCTTGGGTGTTTTAAGCTGTGTTTGGGTCCTTATCCTGTTGCAAGACCCATAACCAGCAACTGAGATCAAGCTTTTTGACACTGGAGGTTCTCCCAATAGCTCCTTGTTAATCTCCTGCTAAGACTGCTTTGGCTCATACCATAGTGTGGTCTGACACTGATGTTCTTTTAGCTTGAATTTCTCCTTTAATCTCTTTGGAAGTTTTCATTTGTATTGCCATTCTCTTTGGTTTGTCATAAATTTCCCCCCGTGCCCCCATCCAAAGAGATTGGTCTTAAATTTCTGAATATGTGCAACTGTAGTCACAGGAACATCAACCTACTTGGAGATGGTCTTATAGCTTTTACTAATAAAATGGTTGTCTAGTATTTTCTTTTGAATCTCCTGAGACAACTCTTTCCTTTGCTCCTCCATGTTGAGTGTGGTATACACCACGTCGCCGAACAGCAGAGTAACTACATGTAACCCTAAACTTTATACAGGCCTGCTGACTGAAACACAAGCTTTTAAAAACATATGCTTATGAGGAGACACACCCTGATTTAAAATGTCTCTCTGGTCAGATTATTTTCAGTTTTTTCTAGGGATACCATTAATTTTGTCTTTTTTCATGGGTTTAGTTTTTGTTTAATCAGTCAAAAAGTTAAAAAGTAATGTCTGACTTTTGTTTTACAAGTTAATACAATTTTTACGTATTATTACTCTTGTTATGTTCAAGTTATTTCTGTGTCAATCGTGGGTTTTGCTCTCATCAAATGAGGGCTACCAACAAATCTGTCCATGTGTAAGCCAAGCTTAAAACATCCCCTAGAGGGTGTGCAGGTGGCGCAGGGGTTGGCGCGCATGGCCCATGTACAGAGGCCTTGGTCCTCGACGCGGGCGACCCAGGTTCGAATCCGGCTTGTGGTCCTTTCCCGCATGTCTCCCCTCCTCTCTCATCCCCCCTTTCCTGTCAGCCTACTGTCAGAA